>JASDQU010187899.1:2194-14977 GCA_032191745.1 Picea mariana
CACTAGGAAATCATTACATCATGTATGTAATTAACAAATGAATATGACATTATATTCCATTCCCCATCAAAAGGGTGAATATAATGGTTTATCAAAACCCTAGGCTCGAAATGTTGATTTAGTGGAAAAGGTGGTTGGCCACCTAGATCCACCTAGATCAGGTCTATTTTGGTGTGTTTTTTGTTGTGCTTCTCAAGAGTCTTCATCACATTTGTTTTTGGAATGTCCCTTTTGGAGGGTAGTGTGGTAGGTTTCATTACAAGACTTGTACCAAAGAGTTAGATGGTGTACCTCTCAAGTCAAACTATTTAACTGATGGAAATTCTCATATAAAGGATCCTTCCTTGATAAAACCATCTTCAAAATAGTTTGTATGTCACTTCCAAAATATATCTACTAGAAGATTTGGCTTGCGAGAAACGATACCCTATTTTTTGAGGATAAAATCTTCCTTAATTCAGTGGTGGGAAAGAAAATTGGTCTCCCATCTGAACACTTCAACTCAAGAAATCTAAAGGCCCTCTCCACCCAGAATCTAGATAGTTGGTAATCTTGTTAGCTTCAACAATTCTCCTTGAGGTTAAATTCATCAGTCCAAGTTCACACCAGAACATTATGGTAGCTTCAATTAACAACATTAGAATTCAGACAATGGAGAATCTCTAACCCCTGACATGTTCTTTGTTTTGATGGAGCCTTGGAAGGCAACCCTGGGGTGGTAGGAGCAGGCGGGGTACTTTATGAACCTGGAAGAAATTTTGAGCTCATATACTCTTGGAGTAAAATAAAAGGAGTATTTTACAAGACAATTATTCTTCCTTGCTTGAGAAGAATAGTCTAAATATCTCATTGTTCTACTCCGAGGGCAGATGTTCTTTCATATCTCATAAACGTGAGTGAAATATTGGCCCAGAGTTTTGATTGCCTTGAAGACTATCAAGCAGTTTATTGGAAATAATTATCAGCCAGATGAATGATGAACAAAGATTTTCCAGACAGAAAATGGTTCAGAACATTTACTCTTCTAGATTAGAAGAATGGCTCTTGTATCACTCTGTGGAGTGAGCATCATGTATGATTACTCAGATAGAGTATAGTTTCAAGAGATGTTGTAGTTGATGATGATGATGGTGCTCATGATCTAGTCTATATAACTATGTTGATGTTATCGGGTGAATGGTATGTTTTGTTCTCAAAGACCATTACCTGTAATACCTCCCTAGCTAGGAGAGAGTGTTGATATTATGGTAGTTGTGGGAGGTATTTACCTCCATGTGTAAACCTGACAAGGATAGAATACTCTGGGAAGTTAAAAGAAACCCTAATGAGTTGGCTAATAACCCTAGAAGACTTGTTGGCTCAAGAAGATAATTTATATTAGGTTATTAGCCTCCAAGAGAATACGTCAGCCATAAATAATATTATATACTAAAAAAACAGATACCCAGAATGAGAAGTTTGCCCTGGAAGTTAGCCAGAATTAGTATAAATACAGGAGGCCAGTTCTCATTCTGGAAGACAGTCTCAGAATTGCAGTGCCCAGTCTTGTGCGCACTACAGTTGCCTAGTTTTTGCGCAATTTTGGAGGAGAGCTGCCATTGCAGTTGCTGCAACTAGCAGTTACGCTTGGACTATCTCTTGGCTAGGGTTTGGACTATCTGATCAACTCTTTGTGATGTGCTATCCTTGGGGAAAGGTGAACTACCCTTTGTTTGGCCATCTAGCCTAGGGTTTGCTTCCAGAGTGATTCTCTGTCAAGGTTAAGGTGCTCGGAGGGTGGCTTTGGCCTATGGTTGGGTGACAAGGGTATTGTCAATGGTAAAAGGAGCACACATCTTTCATATTCTAACAGGAAGATGGTATGTTACAATATTCCAACAACTAATTGTTGGCATTATTGATTGTGTGTTGTCATTGATGGCAACATGAATCACTCATGAGCAAAGTTATACCGTTTGCATTAGTGTCAGGATGGCTAATAAGCTCTGTCCATGTGTAATGAAGGGTCATTGATGGCAAGAGAATAAAACAAAGCAGCAAGGCTAAATTTCAGTAGAAAAAACATCTAGTAAATGTCATCGATGTAATCTTCGATCACTGTCAAGGATCGATGATCTTTGTTATAGGTACATTTTCCAAATCTTAGAAGAGATAGTGCTTTTGAAGTCGCGTAGGAGATCAGGTTTCATAAAGATAATTTTTAAAGGCATAAACCTTTATAAAAATCAAGAAACTGGAGCCATTCATCCAGAATTCAAATGTAAATATGACCGTTGGCTCACAGAGGAAACCTGCATAAAGAAGGAAAGAATCATGGTCGTCTGATTGTAGATTCAAAAGTGACTTAAACTGTTAGATCGTGTCGAAGGAACAATGGTCAAATTCGACGCTGACTACTTTGGATAAAATTACCCAAAGGAAAAGATATTTTAGCCGAAGACGAAGTCCCGAAGTGGACATGAGTCATCCGATGTAAGAAACATTTTGGGAGTTATATTGACCGTCTGATCAAAATAAAGTGGAAGGATAGGATAAGCAAAGCCAAAGGCCCGAGATCTCGAATAGCCAAATTCCCGACAACCGTTGGATTGTGTTAAGATTTTCATATTAAATAAGGATCGTTAGATGAAGTCAAGTTACTCGAGGTTTATTCTTCGAGGAATCTCACTCCAAGAGAATTGGGAAGTGGGAAAAATAAAATAACGCGAAGGTTGAAGTCTCGGAGTCACGAACTCTCGTCGATCGTCGGATCAGGAAATCCAGTCAACCATTGATCTGGAGTAACAACTGTTAGAGATCGGTCAACTCCAACCTTGACCTACTACGACAATAAACAAATCATATGAGCCAATAAATCTCGAACCCTGGAGTTCTAGAATAAACAAAGGCCATAGGATCAAAACAAGAAAGATCTACGGTGGTAGATCTATTCATAACTTCACCAATTCGAGAGGATTAGATCGAAGTCTCAAAAGTGTCATATTCTCGAAGCAACGACAACTGTCAAATCAATAAGAAACTTATGATGAACCTACGATCGTTAGATCCAGAAGGAGGACATGTGACACATCAAGAGATCCACGTCAACACGGACACGTGGCACATTCAGATGGTGACAAGTGTCAATGTCTAGTTGGCACTTTAGGTATATGAAAGTCATGAATCTAGGTGACACGTGGTAGCCACTCAGCCAGTGCCACATCAACGATGACGTCAACAAGCTACATCACTCCAAGAGTAACTCCTTTGGGGATATCTAGTTTCTACTACCAACAAATACCCGAAGTGCCGAAGGCTGAAGTTAACTCTAATCATTGATCTAATTCGGGAGCATTCTCGACCGTTGATCAAGTAGAGTGGAAGGATAGAGTAAGTGTAAATCATGAAGTAACACTAACCATTGATTTAATTTAGGAGCATTCTCAATCGTTGATCAAGCATAGTGTAAGGATAGTGTAAGAGAAGGTGTTAACCGACTTCAAGTGGTCACCACCGCTTTATGACTTACTCGATAGGTTATCACTCTAGAGGAATTGAACTACTCAGAGTTCTAGTAACCCAGATTCATGGAGTACCAAAGCTCTGAAATAAGATCTAGATCATTGAAGTTTATGGACACATGTCAACTCAAGATTAATAGAGTATACACACTTCAGTGAAATTTAGTCCGGGAGAATTGGAAGTTTATAAAAAAGAACAAACTCTCGAAGCCACGAAGTACCGGAGGAAATGACAACCGTCTGTTGGGTCGCCAAAGTACCATCTTTTTACCAACCTTTCACTTCACTTTTAACCATATTCTGCTTTCCCATACCATTACATTAAACCATTTTCATGATTACATGGGTTTTAGACATATTATTTTCCAATGCATCTATTTTAGTGTTTTTGAGTGAATTTATGATTAAATATTGGAAAAATGACATGTTTACACTTATATATAAAAGTGGGATGAGTTTCATGATGTTTAGAGGTGTATTTGAAGACTACAACCAGGTCAAAATTGACCATCAAGCCTCAAATTCGAATTTCCTCTTCAACCCCTTGAAGATTTGATGAAGATTTGGAGATTTAGTCAAGTATCTTGGATGGAGATTAATCATGAAAGAGAGATTTGTGAGAGGATTTGTAGAGATATCACTTGATAGGTGTGAGAACATGGTTGTAACCAAATGAGACATTTGTATATCTAGGAGATATTTTTGGATCTAAGTTATCTTAATTTTTGTATAAATAGGAGTGTCTCCTCCATTTCAAAGGGATGACTCCTGGAGCATTGTGTCCAACTTATGATGGAATAAGAATCAAGCTTTCTTTTCACATCGGTTTTCATTTTTTAGTTTATATTTAGAATACTTTAGTTTATGTGTTACTTTGCTCTTGGGATAGTTGAGCTCACTCCAAATAGATCATAGTAGCATTTTCTTCTTGTTCTAATGCTTTGAATAGGTTTATATGCTTTATTGTTTTTATTAGAATTATTTAATGATCTTGATTGTTGATAGGTTATTTGAAACATTACGAGAAGACCTCTTGTAAGGGAGCTAGTGTTTTCATGCCTACACCAACTAAGCCTTTTTAAGTGTATTTATTCTCAATGCATGAGTGTTTACTTGATGATATTGATCGTTGATAGGTTTTGTGAAACATCATGAGAGGACCTCATGTAAGGGAGATACTATTCTCTTGCCTACAACAACTAAGTCTTATTAAGTGGAATGAAAGAGTTAGGATTTGATTGAATTTTCTTAGATTAGAGTTAGATGTCTACTCCTAAATATATTTTGATGGCATCATCACAAGCTTATGAGAATCCTTGGTTGATAATTAAATGAAAGCAATTTAAGCAATCGAATTTCCCAACATTGTCCATCTCACGATTGAATCCCAACCATTAGATAATGATAAGAAAATTGTGAGAAATTAGTCTTTTAAAAGAATGGCCAGACCATTGATTTGAAATCGTGATCAACGATGAGGATTAAAATAGTGAATTGAAGTTGCTCGAGATATAACACTCTGGAAGATATCACTTTGGAGATAACAAGATTTGGTGAAGAGAAGAAAAGTTCCAGAGCATCGAAGCCTAGAGAACACGGTCCCAACACTAGACATATGGGGGCTAAAAAGAAAAAAGGGAAGAATTCTGAAGCATGAAACATTGGTCTCGTGATAAAGGAATAAGGGTGAAAGAAGAGGTAGCGCTTAAATTAATAAGCTCATGGTTATGCACAAATGGTCATATGAAAAACATGGTTTGAAGGAAGAGCCTTTGTAGAACTCGATTTCTGCAACATTTGCAGCGACAAGGTTTTTAGCCAGAACAGAATAAATAACAAGGGTTTTGAAGTCTTTAAATCAAACTAATAATGATGATAATAATAATAGAAATTATTATTATTAATTCAAATGAAGAGGTGTATGAAGAGGTGTAATGGTTCAAACAAAGGGACATATTGCTTCAAACTCATACCTATTGGGAGACTATATAAACAAAGAAGTATGGTGAACAAAGATGTAATTGAATATGTTGAAGTATATATATTTATATATAATGGATTGAATGAAGGTTCATTCTATCAGGTTGGTGCCTGTTTACAAGCTGGGTCTTGTATGAGGATTGGATTTCTCACATCTCAGTTAGATCTGATATCAACAAGCTCGGACTTGTAATGAGGTTTGGATTCCTCATTTCTCAATTGGTTCTGAGAACTACAAGCTGGGTCTTGTAACAGAGAGTTGGGTATCTCATAGTTGTTTGAAGTTGAAGATATTCAAAGATTGATCTTATGTATTCATTCAAGATAAATAAATAAATAATTATTCTCTTATATATTGGTTGAGAAATTGAAAAAAATATATGTTGTTCAATTAATTTAGGAAAAGTGGAAAATTGTCCAAAGTTTTGTGACACTGATTCACCCCCCCTTTCAGTGTCAAGTGTACATTTCAACACCAACTGTATAAGTGGGGATGTGAAATTCCTCCATGACATCAAAGAGATATTCGATAAGCCCCTTGAGGTGAAGAAGAAGATATCTAGGTATGATATTTACAAATGAATTGATCCTAGTAATTATTGCTAAAGGGATGACAAGGATGGTATCTTGGAGAAAGTCGAGTGGCCCATAGAGATGGAGATGTAGGCTAGAGCACTGAGGGAGTGGTAGATGATTGAGTCTGTCAAGAGGGAGACTAGGTTGACAATAAAGAGTGGGGATATCAATGTTGTTAAGCCAATCCTCTTCAAGGAAGATGAGGATGTGGTGGAAGAAATGAGAGAGCAGGACATGGGAAACCAACAACAGAGACAACAAGATTTTGTTACCCATGTGCCCCTTCCAAATGAGAAAGTGATCAAGTGCATGGTTGTGGAGAAGAAGAAACATGAGCTTATTATTAAATACATGAGTGAGGATCTCATGGAGGAGCAAACCAAGGCCAAGGAAATTCTTGATATTCAACAATAAGGCATGCTAGTGAAGCTTATGGATCATCATTTTTTTTTCCAAATGTTCTTCTTAAATTCTTTTAAATATACAATATAGGCCTTAGTTCATTCTTGATGTTGACAGAGTATTATAATTGACACATCCATCAGGGTTCATGTCTTGTTAATTAGACCAAAGGGGCACTAAGAAGCTTTTATCATAGAGCTTGGTAGTCCTAATTATGTCAAAGTAGGGGCCAAGATGACAAAATTGGAAGGGATTAGAGTTGATGTGCTAGGTGCCACTAGCAAGGGCCTCGGTTACACATACTTCAGGGCTACGAAATTACTCCCCAACCTCAAAGAGCTATTCGATAAGCCCCTTTGAGGTGAAGAAGAGGAGGTTTAGGTATGAGATTTACAAGCAGATTGGCGCCAGTTCATATTATGACTATAGGAATGATGAGGATGGTGTCTTGGAGAGCGTTGAGAGGATTGTGGAGGAGGAGATGCGAGCTAGAGCACTAAGGGAGTGTAAAATGATCGAGTTTGTGTGCTTATGAGAGGCAACAAAGAGTGACCTCCGTTTTTTCCTCTGCAAAGCAAGACCTTCAAAAAATTTAATTGTGGAGGTTTGCATACATACTTTGTCAATTAAATTGTTTTTCTTGTTGTTGTTGTTGTTTCTACTCTTGTGCTCGTTGTCGTCATCTATAATTCACATAAAAAAATTACCCACATATATATAGATGTTGTCCCTTGACCAAGTTTTGAGGATCCTTGGTCATGTTTGACCTACTTTTGGGACTTCGACAGGCTGTCGAAGGCGGAGCACAAGTCGAAGCAGAGATCGTGGGATCTCAACCCCTTTTTAGGGATTTTTGGGTTTTGGGCTTATGTAACGGGTATGGGGATGTCGTCCCATGGGTTTACCCATGTTTAGGCCTCTTTTGTAATGTATAAATAGAAATCTAGGCGATGTAAGTAAGGGGTGTATGTATGCTAAGTGTAAAGGCACAAGTGTGTGATACCAAGTGCTAAGTTCAAGTGATAGTGTATGTGCTTTGTGCATGCTGTGTGAGACTTGTAAGGCTAAGTGTAAGTGACTGTAAGAGATTGAGTAGAATCTTTGTGCTATAACCTAGCTTAGGAAAGGAGGATCTGGTGAGATGTGCGTAGATCTCTTGTCCTATGCGGAGTAGGATCTTGTGGCTCTGTGCATTTAGCTGATTGACTGAAGATAATAAAAGAGAATAAGATTTGGTGGACGTAGCCCCATGCTAGGGGTGAACCATGTATATCATGTGTTGCTATTCTTTGTGCGATGTATTGATGTGTTTATGTGTTTACTTGCTTAAGTGCTTTGATATAGATGAATGATAGATAGATCTGTTAATGCTTTGTGCTTAATAATATGGATGAATGCTAGATCTAACCTATGTGAATGTGCTTAGTGCTTAAATATGCTAGATCTGGGTGAAAAATGTGATGCTCTGTAATTAGGGTTTTATCTGTGAAGTAGATACTGGTTATATACTGATGAAATGTAACTGCTAAGTGATTTGTTAAGGTGTTGTAATCACATATTGGTGTCCCAGCTAAGGTTGCAGACATCTGAGTTCTGCAACCACCCCTGCCTATACCTCAGGTGAGACTTCATCTACTTCGCAGGTGTGTTCGAAAGGGCCAGTAGTTAGGGTTTTGTTGGTGTGCTCTTGAGTGTTGAACCGTAGGTTTGCCCCTGTGCCAACAAATGGTTCCATTGTCGGGACCTGAAACTGTGATTACTGGGAAATGAAGAAAAGAAATCTCTGTGTGTAGATATGTTGCTTTAGTGCGCAGTAGTCTACTTAAATTGTGAAGCTTTGTGTTAAGAAGAAAAGTCAGATCTGAAGAAAAGAGGTAAGATATGAAGGCTTTGTGCTTTGTTAAAGGTAAGAATAGTGAAAAGTTTTGATTGAAAAAGGAAAGATAAGTGGAAATTTTTGTTTCAAAAGTATGGATCTAGGTATGTTTTCTAAATTTGGTCCTAGCTTGAAAAGTAGGGAACAACTAGATGAAAAAAGGTTTGATATGAGTAGATCTGATAGAAATAATGAAAGATATGTTATTCCTATGCATAGACATAATGTTTGGACTAACAAATGGATGCAAGAACCTAGAAAGAATTTTTTGCAGGTTAGCTACTATGATCCTAGTGTGCAGTACAAGAAAGAATGGGGATCATTTCAAACAAAAAGAAGATTAACTCTTTGTTATAATTGTGGAAGACCGGGACATATTGCTAAGGAATGCTCTGGTAGAAGACCTAGTTGTCTTTGTTGTTAATCTATGGATCACAAAGTTTTGGATTGCCCTAGAATGAATGCTAAGGTTGAAAGAATGAATATGAGACAAGAAAACCATGAGGAAGATCAAGAAACTAAGACCACGACAGAATCACAGAAAGAATCAGAGATTGTATTACTGCAAATGAAGAAACCCTGAATGATCACCGAAATATCAACTTATCAGAGATCTTCAAAGAAAAAGAGTGCATAGAAGCAAGCATAGGAGACTTCGACATAGACTATGTTCTAGATGAGGAAACACATGTGAATATTATGACAAAAAAAACCTGGGAAATTTTAGGAAAGCCTGCTATGATTCCTTCATTAGGAGGAATAGGATTATTTAGAGGAAAGATGATAATCCTATGTGGAAGACTCACCTAGATAGTTATGAGTGCTCATGGAACTACAACATAGGAAGATTTTGAGGTTGTTAAATTTATTGAGAACAATGCCCCATGTGCTATGTTATTAGGAAAACCCTATATTGAGAGAAATTAGACCAGAAGAAAATAAGAGGAAGTCTTAGAACAAAGGAAGCAAGAATTAAAAGATTTCATGACTAGGCTGATAACGCATTTGATTGAAGAACAAGAGAATAGATCGAAGCTATTTAAAAACAAAAACTTGGATGTTGAAGTTGAAAGAACACAAGAAGACTCACAGAAGAATGGAGCACCTACTCCACATAGAGAAGAAGTATTTCCCTTGAACCCTACAAAAGAATCTCAACAACGTGAAGTTACTATGCCAAGAGGAGATAAGAATTAGAATGGGCAGAGGAACCCAGTAACTCATATCACAAGGAAAAAGGCTAGAAATCTCAGTAAGAAGAAAACGAAGCTAGAAAAACTACAGGAGGTTCTTGAGGGAACTTCACAGAAGAAAGGTTTGAAAAACTGAAATTTCGTTGGGATATCAGAACAACACAACATGGCACTTCGCCATGGCGAAGCGATATAGCCGTTGAAAGCATTATAACCGTTATCTCGCCACCCTGAACGATTAGAACAACAATTATGAACAAAAATCTCACCATTGGACCGTTGGGACCGCGCCGTAATGGACATAAATACATTGATGAAGGCCTCTTGTTCGTTGGAGAAGATCCATTACATCGTTGTCTACTTATTCCATCGACTGTTGCATCAAGAACACTTTTACGAATTGTATCCTAGCCAAGAAGAGAACTCATTACTACCACACTATTTTTATTGAGATCAACACATGTTCCATTGCTTTGAGCATTCATTCATCCACCTGAGTTATCCAACAACTTCAACAGAGAATCGCAGATCTGGAGCTACGAATTGTTCCCAACACTCTGCAGGATGTGCAATATCAAAGAGAATCAATTGCTTGAAGTGCAGTTGAGAGAATCAAGGACCTCACCATGGAATGTAAAAAACTAAGTGATTGCAGTGCCCAGAATTATGAGCGACTCACTGAGGATCCTGAACTGAAGGCACTGGAGTCACACTTCCAGGAGGCAAAGCAACAAGCATAAATAGTACAGGCATAGTTGAAGCCCCTGATGATAGTTGAAAGGATGAAGTGATCCTAAGAACAGCGCACTGCTCAACAGTAGGTCTATACCATTTAGAGCAGAGTAATGGAAGTGACTCAAAGACTCCAACCAATTCAGGACAAGGCTTGCCAACTATTCGCAGAGATTGAAGGATGAGGAGTAGAATTAGAACAAGTCATCACTACAGCTGAACAACGCTTAGAGGGACCTGTCAATGAAGCAATTATACAAGAGTTCGTCGAGCAGGAGGCCTTGACGAAACAACATGTCGAAGAAGCTTGAGCCAAGCTTGAGGCTTTTGAAGCAGAGCTACCCAGACCAGAGTGAATCAGGATGAGTGTTGGGGGCATGTTGGCCCTTGACCAAGTTTTGAGAATCCTTGGTCATGTTTGACCTAATTTTGGGGACTTCGACAGGCTGTCGAAGGCGGAGCACAAGTCGAAGCGGAGATCGCGGGATCTCGACCCGTTTTTAGGGATTTTTGGGTTTTGGGCTTATGTAACGGGTATGTGGATGTCGTCCCATGGGTTTACCCATGTTTAGGCCTCTTTTGTAATGTATAAATGGAAAGCTAGGCGATGTAAGTAAGGGGTGTATGTATGCTAAGTGAAAAGGCACAAGTGTGTGATACCAAGTGCTAAGTGCAAAGGCACAAGTGTTTGATACCAAGTGCTAAGTGCAAGTGATAGTGTACGTGATTTGTGTATGATGTGTGAGACTTGTAAGGCTAAGTGCAAGTGACTGTAAGACATTGAGTAGAAGCTTTGTGCTATAACCTAGCTCGGGGAAGGAGGATCTGGTGAGATGCGCGCAGATCTCCTGTCCTATGTGGAGTAGGATCTTGTGGCTCTGTGCATGTAGTTGATTGACCGAAGATAATAAAAGAGAAGAAGAGTTGGTGGACGTAGCCCCAGGATGGGGGCGAAACACGTATATCCTGTTTTTCTATGCTTTGTGCGATGTATTGATGTGTTTATGTGTTTACTTGCTTAAGTGCTTTGATATAGATGAATGATAGATAGATCTGTTGATGCTTTGTGCTTAATAATATGGATGAATGCTAGATATAACTTATGTGAATGTGATTAGTGCTTGAATATGCTAGATCTAGGTGGAAAATGTGATGCTCTGTAATTAGGGTTTTATCTGAGAAGTAGATACTGGTTAGATACTGATGAACTGTAACTACTAAGTGATTTGTTCAGGTTTTGTAATCACAGATCGATGTCCCAGCTAAGGTTGCAGACATCTGAGTCCTACAACCACCCCTGCCTCTACCTCGGGTGAGACTTCATCTTCTTCGCAGGTGTTGCCAAAAGGGCTGGTATTTAGGGTTTTGTTGGTGCGCTCTTGAGCGTTGAACCTTAGGTCTGACCCTGTGCCAACAATAGATAAAACAAATTGAAATTATAAAACACACACATATATAACTATTTTGTATTTATCGAAAACTGAAATTAATTTATATTTGCAAAAAAATGTGGAAAAGCAATTGATGCTACTATAATAGATAATACGCACCATGCTCAGTGCACTATATAAAGCATGGAGCATCGATATGTAGTTATTGATGCATTGTGTTCTCTAACTGACTAGTTACAAGGTGTCTAACAAGATGCACTATTATGTTATTTTACATATGTTCTATGCAACCCGGTGCAGTTGGTTCTACGAAACACATTGATTTGTTAAATTATTATAAATCGGGTGGTGTGGTTTGTTATATGGAACGCACCACTTATCTATGTTCCTTGAAGAACCGATGTCTTCTAATAGTGTTGTTTGTTAGGACACTTCGGTAATGAGGTGTTTTATAAGACACAACACTATGATAAATTCCTAAATATTTGGCCCGGTGTTACATTGTGAACAACCTCGGTGCATTGTGTGGACTTGCGAGCACCACTATGTTATTTTTTTTATAATAAAAACTTGGAAGTGTGGTTGGTTAAATTGAATGCACCGATGCAATATATAAGTAACAAAGCGTCAATATGTATTTATCGATGCATTGTGTTCTCTAACGCACTGATTATGGGGCATCTAACAAGGCGCACCACTATGCCATTTTACATATGTTATGTGCGACTTGGTGCAGTTGGTTCTACGAAACACACCGATTTGTTAAATGTTTTTGTTTATATATAGGCGGTGACGTTTTTTATATGGAAATCACTGGTGCTCTAGGTTCCTTGGAGCATCGACATCTTCTAGAGGTGCGTTATCTTCTAGGATGCCCTGGTAACTATTGATTTTTCATAGCATTAGGTTAAGCATGAAGTTCATTCCATTTTAACAATTTACCATAACCATAAACGCTACAACAACCAAGATCACATGAAGAAGCACCATGCACAAGAACATAAAATGTATCCGGGGAAACCCTTCTCAATAAGGGAGAAAAACCCAGCCAAATCCTTTACTATACTTTTCAAGAGAAATACCTTTACCACCAAGAATATCCTAGCACACAAGAGGGTGCACAAAACCCTAGA
>JASDQU010187901.1:0-20476 GCA_032191745.1 Picea mariana
ACCATTGGCATCAATGACAACATGATCCAACAGATACTATCCTTGTGCTTTTCAAGGATACAAATGAGTTAACTATTGATCTTTCTATTGCTCAATATTTGTTTCTTGGTAATCCAACTTTATGGAACTTCCCCCATTGAAGTGTCCTTGCTATTGGTAAAAACCATTAAATAAAGGAGGACACATAAGGAGAGCTAGGGTTCTCAATATTGAAGATGTGGTCTCTAGGGTTAGTTAAAATTTTCATTTTACAATTTAGAATACAATGTTTTCCTTTTTTGTGTAGATAATTTATTAGATTTATAGTCCTACAAATTCATTAGCAAGGGCACTATGTTAATTTTGGTTTTATTTTCTCCTAAGAAGCTTTTGTTTCATATTTTGAATTAAATAGTTCTAAACTAAAGGTTGTACTCTAGTAGTGTAGTAAAGTTGTAGCGTTTTTTGTTTTTCAATACCAACATAGACCCATCTTAACTCCAAATCTATGAAGCATTGAGAAGGATCAAAACATTTAACATGCAAATCTTTCCTCAAGTTTTGCACCGAGGTTACTTTTTTTTGAATTAATTTATTAATGTTATAGCTGTGACACATGGATATAGATGCACCTAATTACCCTTTGTGCAATACCTCGATCATACCATATCAAATATACCAATGAGTTTCCTCAAGTAGTATTGGCCTAACCCGATGGGGACATCGAGTGAGGCTCCACAAACTCAACAATAGTTGGCTGAGGATTCGACCTCGAGACCTTAACCAAAATAACCACAACACTCAACTACTCCGAGACCTTAATCGAAATAACCACAACACTCAACTACTCCAACTAATCCTACATAATATTATATATATAATTGTGAGATTATATTATATTTACTTTTATTTTATATTAATTAATTAATTTATTTTAGGCTACATAAGTTACATAGTGACACATCTCACCCACTTTGGAAACCTTGATATGGTATTCTGTGGGGATCTTTACCAGGCACAACCCATACAATATTCTCTTGTATTTGAGCAACCTATGGTCAACATGCAAACAATAACGAATGGATTTTGGAAAGCCAACATAAAGTTCTTTGAATTACATACTACAATGTGCCAAACAAATGCAAAATTTATTGCAATTCTAAATAGAATGCGGACAAACAACCAAACATGTGATGACTTAACATATATCAATTCAAGTTGCATGTGACCTACCCCGACCGACCCAACCTTCCCTTACCTATTCTAAAAGAATAAGGATGTTGCAGTGCATAACAAGTATATGCTATCGCTCATGCCTAGAAATGATATCATCATCAATTCAATTGATCTTGAAGAAGAAAACCATGGCAATGTACCATGTCATCAATATACAACAACTTTCCGTTTGCAACTTGTCCTGAAATTAGACATGATAGTTGAAATATATGCTTGGAACTATGATTCACAGGATGGCGTAGTGAATGGTGCAGATGAAATGCTCAAAGCTTATACCAAAACAGGAAATGTTGATGTCCTCAGGATTAAGTTCCATGACCTGCACATTGGCCATCGACAAGCCAAAAAGTTAGCTTATCTATATAATTCAAACAATTTGCATGAATGGACACCTATATTGCGAATATCAAAACCAATATAAACATTGAAAAAGATAGGTCAACTGAAGATTTGAAAACAGTTTCCAATTTAGCTTGCATGTGCACATACAATCCACATATCACAAGGACTAACACTTGATAGTGTTTCCTTTGACCTTGATGGAATATGAATACATGGACTTGTATACACAGCTCTGTCCCGTGTCAGAAACATAGAGTCCTTGTATTTTCTAAGAACTCTTACAAAAGATAACTTCAAAGTCAAACATAAAGTTGATACTAAGATGCAATGCCTTCAGACTAGTGCAAAATGAAATCTGCAATATGATTACCAATCCATAAAAAAAAACCTATCTGTATCAATTCTCTCACTTAACACGTGCAATTTAAATTCACATATGAATGATATACTCAATGACTATGACACAATGCAATCTGATGTTATGTTCTTGCAAGAAACATACATGATAGTATGCATGCAAAATAAGCAATTTTCAAATCACACTTGCATACCAAGTTACATTACGCATGGAGTGATGATATTAGTGAAAAAACATATAACAATTTTGGATCATATGCATTTCGAAGAAAAAGATGCTGAGATGGTGCTATCAAGAGTAATTTTCCGTGGATTGCAAATTGCAATAGTCAATTTCTATGCCGCTCTGTGTGCAACATTGCCAACATAATGAATGTTTTTTCAAATGCATTACACCATTTACATCTGAACGAAACCATTATCATTTTAGGAGACTTCAATGTTGACATGCTACAAAATAGTGCCATAACAAAATAATTGGAAAACTACATGTGGAATTAGAATCTCTGCTTTCTTTTGGTTAAGATAAAGCATGCACAAAACACACTTATTGACCACGTATGGTCAAATGTGCCCATTTCACAATACACCCTCTTTATCTTAGACACATATTGGTTTGACCATAATACAATTTGTCTTGTACTTGAATTATGAAATATACATCAAACATATTACAAAATCACATTTCCATGTCTCAAAGCATATCTGGATACTTTGTTGCACAAAACCAAATCATTCAGCTAGGATCATCCAACTTCTTAATATTTTCTGGCTTGTAATATATTTTGGCTAGGAAAACTTCTATATAACCACAACCATGGATCAAGAAAAACAAAGGTTCATGCTTATAAATCTATCTTTTATTCTATTCCTTTGATTCTCATTTACTCTATGTACATATTACTTGTTTTCCCTTACATACCAACTTACATTCATGTTGATTGTATTTTGTGTGTTCCCACATTGAAACAAATAGAATAACTGGAGAAGATGAAGGACTCTTAACCACAAATGTAGAGGGAGAGATACAAAGGTGCATGCTTCTACTCTTATTTCATATTCCATTGTTTTGTATTTCATTTATTGTCTGTATATTTATTCTATAATTTGCACGTAATTTATTGTATGTAGATACTACATATCTTCCTACATAATAACTTATCTTCATGTCAACTATATTTTCTGTACTGCTATATTGAAATAAATAGAACTGTATTTATTTTTACATGTCTTTCTACATACCAACTTACCTTCATGTCCATTATATTTTCTGCATCGCTACATTGAAAGAAATAGACTAGTTGGACAAGAGGATGAAATCTTATATACCACAGCAGAGGAAGCTGAAGTACAGTATTAGAAAAGGTATACCGATAGTGATAGTAAATCAAATACACAAAACAAGTAGGTGGATATAATATTGGACTAGAAAATGATGATTTGGCAACAATGGGCCTTTGTTGAGACTTCCCGCTTCCAAAAATTTCCCTCCTCTTTTCTATTTTCCCACTCTCTTTTATCCCCCTTTTTCCCCTCTTCTATACTTAACCGAATTCCCCTTTCTTTTTCCCCTCTACTTTCCCTTTTTGGTTACTTTTCTTAGTCATTTTTCCAAAAATTTCTAGGTGCACGGGTTGGTGGACTCACGGGTTCACATTTCTAATTATGCTTCTATATCATGAGTCCAACCGACCACTTCCCCATTCCATACTTAGCCACTTTTTCGATAGCGGGTTCTCAGGCTGGCGGGCTCAAAATTGTGCTTCTATTGTTCCGTGTCTTGCAAACAACACCCTAAGTTCCACGATATACAAATTGGCAATTGAAATCCCAGGTTGGCAGGCTTAAGATTGCACTTCTATTGTTCTGTGACCTACAAACAATGCCCAGAGTTCTGCGATATATCGATTGACCTTCAGACTCCCCCATCATGCCATATTTCGTGTTACACATTCTTACACTCAAAAATTTTGATACATACAATTTGACCGTCGGGTGCTCACATCTCCTGAGTATCCCTGGACACCCTATTTCATAATCCATCCCCTTCGAGCCTGTATGTGACATCCATAACAATTATGAACAATATACAATGCATATGCTTATTTAGTTGTTTTGATGTTCATGTACACATGCTTGCATCAGAAAAAGTTGGACGAGTGACATGGACATGTGTAGTCAATCATCACAAACATCAACATAACGACAAGGACAAAGGTAAAGATTCATACATTATTCTCTTGCTATGTTTACCAAACAAATATCCCGAGTTATTTATTCATCTATGTCATGATAAATATGTTGATGTCATCTACAACACATACTTTTCAGTTCACAAGAAGTATCGATGAGTGCAAGTGAAACGCCCAACATAGTGCAAGCTCTGCAGACTAAGAGGTATGGTTACAAAACTATGACCTGCATACTTAATCCAAGTTGTGCATCTACTTGTACATTTATGCCAAAAAAAAATGATACAAATTTCCATTCACATTTTTTGTTCAAAAAATATAACAAGGTCTAAACTTATAACACCCTATATACTATCGATAGAAGGCTTGAACAACCGCCGAACTGGACAAGTGTTCATAGGGGACATAATGGTCGTGTATATCACCTACTTAGACAAGGAAAACAAAACTAGATGCATTATACATGCTGACATGATAGACAACGAAGCCATGATGAAAATCACACTGACTATCCCTACACAACTTGTCCAGAAACATGTAGAAAAGATCTTGCCAGGTAATGGGATATGCATTACAAATTTTAATATATTACCGAAAATAGTATATGACCGTGGTGATTTTGATCGGATTATATGGCTCAATGAGACAAGTATTGTGGAAAAAGTTCCCATGGTTTGTTCAGCATATCGTTTCGTATCAGACACAACAATCAACTAACTTGCACATAGCAAGGACATTTACCCAATCGGAACCATTGGTGCAACTGTCACACTCGCTAGAAAAGTTGGCTTGCAACTCATTCTCCATATAAAAGATGGAGAGTCAGACAACGACAAGGAAATGGTACCATTCTCCATATCCCGTTTTGTCCTTTACTTTCACATGATCATATATCTCAGTTATGTTACACAACTATTACACTATTCCATGTTGCAACTACAATTGTTCGACATCTATTCAAATTTATTTTCCTCAATGGAACAACAATTGCATAAAGTGAAATTTCCACTTATGATGTTCAAAAATATAACAAAGAAAACATATGTTAAAGAAATGATCTTTCACACAACCCAAGCAACATTTGTAACGGAATTGCGAATATACATAGTACAAGATCTCAAGAAACTAACTAGCTTGACAACTGTTGTACGTATACATCTACAATTCCATCCAGACTTTGCACATAAAAATTGCCTTAAACAATTTTGTGCATCTTTTTTGTTGTACACTTGTATATTATATTGTTCAATATATTAACTACTATGCTCACATGTGCAGGTTGAGGGTGTTTTGGTTGCAACAAATGCATACTCGACCCCCTTCGAGCCTGTATGTGCCAAATGCAACTATCCTTATTCTGCCTTTGATTTCATAAATAATGGCAAAATTGATTGCCTATGATGTAGTAAAAAATTCCCTTACATATATAGACATTGCCTCAATGCTGCCATCCGAACCCTCAACAACATAATTGTACATTGTACAATTAGACAACCTATATTACAAGATGTGCTCCCTAGTTTGGAAGAATTTCCATACGAATTATACCTACAAAAACGGAAAACATTGTCTACATGTTACGCAACTTTCATGTCCATAACAAATTTACATTAAATGATGACAATGCCATACTGCATATTGGATGAACCAAAAAAAACAATTCATATCATGCATTGACAAGAAATGAAACAATCTGATCTGTATTTGTCCATGCTACCCAATCAAGATATGACTAAAGTTTTGCAGTGCCATGGAAAAGTGAACTGGAAGTGCATAAGATTGTTCAATCTAAGAATGAGAAGCATGAGGAAATACCTCATACAAGGTATCCAACTTTGAATAAATCAGGTCCATCCTTTGAGCCGTCAAAATGGTTTTCTCCTTTGAATGAAACCATCAAGAATTATCAATAATATTGCAAATTTGGCATTGTTCAAACTCCATTAAGTTAAATGTTGACACTCTTTTCCAGAACTAGTAATGTTAGAACATTTTCAGGTCAACGTCATCTTGGTTCATAGTACTATCAGAAGCAAATGTTCATAGTGATCTTGGTTCATAGTACTATCAGAAGCAAATGTTCATAGTCATCTTGGTTCATAGTAATATAGTAATTGAAAAATTTCTTAGTGCCCATTTGGGGATTTGGTTATAGATGGGATACAATGCCCAATCTTCGCTGATTTTTTCCTATCTTGTGTTTGGTAGACATTTGTTCATGTACTTTCGTACGGTAGTTCAAGGTTCTCATGGGCCTGGTTTTTGAATGATGGCTGGATAAAAGATTTAGGATCTTAGCGGTTTTTCTATGATCTTAAAGAATATACAAGACCTGCCTTACCTTTTAATGTAAGCTCTGTGAAACAAATGTAATATGTAGTTCATTTTAGCACTTTTACTTGATTGATGAAATTACCAAAATTCTTCTTTAGAAATATTTTGAAATAAAAGGATATATGCTATATGAAGTGTAATGGGACTATGATATCAACCACAAAAAATTAAAATTAAAATTCGTTGTTGTTATGCTTACGGTCAAGTCGACAATACAATAATTTTACTTGAACAACCCTCCATTGATTTTTCTGTAGCTTTTCGATGCTTCTCTTATGCAAACACATCTTGGAAAGTATAATTATGACTCACGTTCTCTATTCCTTGATTGAAGAGCCTGTTCACCTATCTAATGCACTTCATAGTTACTGTTAATACCATCAATGGGGATTTGTTAAGACCAATTCCCAGTTCCAAAAATTGCCCTCCCCTTTCTTTTTCCCCTCTACTTTCCCTTTCCGGTTACTTAGTCATTTTTCGAAAAATGTCTAAGTGCGCGGGTTGGCAGATTCATGCGTTCAAATTTCCACTGATGCTTTTATATCGCGAGTCCAACTGACCGCTTCCCCATTCCATACTCAACAACTTTTTTGATCGCAGGTTCTCGGCTAGACGGGCTCAAGATTGCGCTTCCATTGTTCCACCCCCTACAAACAACACCCAGACTTCCCCAATATACAAATCGACAACCAAATTCCCATTTATTTTTCTCCTCTACTTTCCCTTTCTAGTTACTTAGTCATTTTTTTAAATATGTCTCATGCTTTTATATCACGAGTTTGACTGACCGCTTCCCCATTCCATACTTGGCCACTTTTTCGATCATCAGTTCTTGGGAAAGTGTGCTCAACATTTCACTTCCATTGTTTTGTGACCTACAAACAACACATGAAGTTCCACGGTATACAAATTGACCGCCGAATTCCGCCATCATGCCCTGTTCCGTGTCACACATTTTGCAGTAAAAAATTCACAGACATACAATTTGACCATCGGGCCCTCACGTCTCTTGAGTATAACTTGTGACCCTATTTTGAAGCCCGACCGACCGCTTTCCATACTTGGCCATTTCTTGGAATCTCTTTCGTGGGTCATCGGGTTGGTGGGTTCATGAAATGTACAATCCTGAATCATTCTTCGTCGTCCCCATCACCTTCACACTTCTTTCTAAATATGCAATTATTAAGCTTTAATGCTAAAAACTCATCATGTAGGAACCAGAAATATTGTCATTAATGGGCGAAAGGCTTGAAGAGATCTCCCATTAATATGAATTAAACCAAGATTTGCGCATGGTTATATTATCCCTTCCGAGTGTTCATTTCAAATATCATGGAATCTCTTTCACGCATTGTTGGGTTGGCGGATTCACGAAATCTCCAATCCTTAATCGCTCTTTGTCGTCCCGGCCACCTTTGCACTTCTTTCTAAGTATGCAATTAATAAGGCTTAATGGTAACAACTCATTACGCATGAACTGTATAAATTGTCATGAATCAACGAAAGGCTTGAGGAGATATCCCATTGATACACATTAAACGAAGATTTGCGGAGGGTTATATTATCCCTTTCGAGTGTTCCTTTCAAACATCATCTGGAGCAAACAGACATTCTCGTCAACTTATGGAAGTAGCTTGACAACAGTTCTTTCGAGATACAATAAACACCTTCAGGCATGATGACCAGAACTTCCAGTGGTCCAGGGCATATTCTTACTACTCATCCCCTTCTTCCCAGAAGGAAGTAAGGATATGATCCCTTGGTGTGCCGAGAGATATATTTCAATCAAAATATTTCCAAGGCAACCCCCCTGCTTAGACAACCCCCCTGCGTTTATTTTTTTTATAACCCTATAAACATGTATATACTACCCCCCTATGTTTATTTGTTTTGTAACCTTATAAACATGTATATCCTACATTTTCTCTGTATATCCATCTCCCTCTCTAAATTTCAAGGATTTTGCAAAAAATAACAAAAGAATGGTTGACGCAGAAGTTGATGCGGTCGATTTCAAGATGAAAGAAGATGATCTGATGGATGATGATACAACGATGGATGATGGAAATTTAGACATTGTTCCCATTTATGTGCCCAAATTGAAATCCACCATAATGGGGGCCACTTCCTAGCTCAGCGATGGTGGCCCTAACAAGACCAAATGAAGGGGTTTTAGAAAAGAAATTGATGTAGAACAAAATAACCGCTTTGCAACTTGAGAGTCCAAGTCCCTCGACTTGGATGGCGGTCTTGGACCTCAGAGATGTATCCTTTCCTTTCATTTTTAGGGTTTTGGATTAGGGTTTGGATTTGTGCCTGCTGTAGGCTGTGTCCCTGAAGTCTTTGACTATAAGGAGATGGTCCCTTGGTGCACCGAGAGATACATTTCAAGCCAAACAATTATTCAATTACGGGACCAGTCTCCTGTTTTTTGGAGATACAATTAACATCTTATGGAGTGAGGACCAAAACTCCTAGTGGTCCAAGGTATATTCCTACTACTCATCCCCTTCTGCCCATAATGCAGTAATTTGGACCTATGGAATTGCTCGTGCAGGTTGTGTCCCTGAAGTCTTTGAATGTAAGGAGGTGGTCTCTTGGTCCCCTTTTGCCCAGAATGAAGTAATTTGGACCTCTATAATTTCTCATGCAGGCTATGTCCCTGAAGTCTTTGATTGTAAGGAGGTGGTCTCTTGGTGTGCCGATAGATATATTTTAAGCCAAATAATTATTCCACTGCGAGACAACTCTCCTGTTTCTTTGTCACCTCAGGTATCCACAATATGTTGAGACTTTCGAAGCCAACACTGAACTTCAGAGGATAATACTGCAAGAGTTCCTAAAAAAGCATGATAATCAGTTTTGTATGCATGTTCAAGAGCTTGTCGATGCCTTATGCATGTTGTCGCACTAGATGAACAACACATAATTGTATGGATGCTTTTTTTTTTTGTAACTCCTCTACCTGTACGTATGACAAGTATGTTTAATGCTTCGGTGCAAAGAACTCAATCCAATGTCTATGGATAAATATATATTACCCACTGTTTTTCTTATAGATTTACTATTAAAACATTTCCTTGGAATCTTTGTTGGTGCTTCTTTGTTGGATTTAACACCTTTTCTCGTTTGCATGGTTCGACAGTTTCGTAATTCTTAAATATTATATTACGTCAAGTAATTTGATCAAATATTAAACATTGAACAATTATATGACAATGCATTGTGTCGATCACATGAGCATTCTATGGAAACATTAATGAATTTCACACAGTTTCAAACCAACATTCAATTCCATTCATAATGTAGATAGAACATAGCAACACTAATCACGATGTGGGAGTTGGGGCACCGCCCAAGAAGTTTTGTTCTCATATCAACCTTACTGAGTGAACGATCTCTTATTTCCCTCTCACTTCCTTGATTCCTTCAATTGAAAAGGAAACATATTATTGGTTGTCCATCCCCTAGCCTCTATTTGAGCACTTTTACTTTATTAATGAAATTAACAAATTTCTTCTTCGCAAATATTTTGAAAACAAATTGATATATGCTAGATGAAGTCAAATGGGGCTATGAAATCAACCACAATATCAAAATTTAACTTCGCCATTGTTATACTTACGATCAATTTGACAGTACAACAAGTTTGTTTCAACAACCCTCCATTGATTTCTCTGTAGATTTTCGATGCTTCTCTTATGCAAACACATCCTGGAAAGTATAACTATGACTCACTTTCTCTATTCTTTGATTGAAGAGACTATAGAGTTGTCTAATTGACTTCATATTTATTGTTGCTCCTAAAGTCTACACCTGAGTGTTAAAGGGCAGAGCCAAGCCACTGGAAATTTGGAATGGTTGTTCTTTGGTGAGTTAGAGGGTTGTTTCACCAAGACAAAAGCATGGTCAAATTGGAAAGATGATATGGATGAGGGTTCTCCTTGGCTGGTAGAAGAGTAATGATAACCAAGTGAAATAATAGAGGTAAAAACAGAGGGAAACAACAAACGATTCAATGAATAATCTGCTGCAAGAAGTTTAATACTTAAAATAATATTTCAAGGCATTAAACAATGTATCAAAAACACAATTACTCCCACAGGTTGCAATAAAACCAAATATTCATCAAAGCATTCGCTGACGCACCTAAGTCTCCTGAAATGACCGATAACACAATCTACAAAATCGACCTCCCTATTATCAAATCAACAAAGATGAATATTATGGGATCAAAGAATTTTTTTTGTGTGAGAATTGAATTGGAATTATCACAGTAAGAATGAAAACTTATCCTAACCCACTGTTATCTACAAAATCCAAACATCAATAGCGCATGTAAATAAACTATACATAGTTATAGCCAAAAATCAAGTTATAGTTTATATTTGCATTTGCTCACACCCTTTTTAATGATACAAGCACAATAGAAAACGAGTATGTGGATAAAAGATTGGAATAGAAAATGATAATTTTGCAACAATGGGGCTTGTTTGAGACCAATTCCTGCTTTCAAAAAAATTTCCCTCCCCTTTTCTATGTTCCCACTCTCTTTTATCCCCTTCTTTTCCCTCTTCTATACTTAATCGAATTCCCCTTTCTTTTTCCCCTCTACTTTCTCTTTCTGGTTACTTAGTCGTTTTTACGAAAATGTCTAAGTGTGTGTGTTGGCAGGCTCACGGGTTCACATTTCCACTCATGATTTTATATCACGACTCCGTTCAACTGCTTCCCCATTCCATACTTAGCCACTTTTTCGATCGCAGATTCCCAAGCAGGTGGGCTCTAGATTGTAGTTCCATTGTTCTGTGACCTACAAACAACACCCAGAGTTCCACAATATACAAATTGACTGCCAGACTCCCACATTATCCCGTCTTCCATGTTACACATTTTTCACTCAAAATTTCTGAGACATACAATTTGACCGTCGACCCCTCACGTCTCTTGAGGATCCCTTGTCGCCCTATTTTGAAGCCCGTATGACCGCTTTCCATACTTGGCCATTTCTTGGAATCTCTTTCACATATCGTCTGGTTGGCAAGTTCACAAAATACCAATTCCTAATCTTTGTTCTCTGTGCCTTCCACCTTCACACTTCTTTCCAAGTGTGCAATTAGTAAGGTTTAATGCTAACAGCTCATCATGAAACAATTGTAAATATTTTCATTAATGAGCTAAAGGCTCAAGGAGACAGTAACACTGACTATCCCTACACAACTTGTCTAGAAACATGAAGAAAATATCTTTCTAGGTAATGGGATATCCATTACAAATTTCAAGATATTAGCGAAAACGAGTCCGACTAGCCGTTTCCCTATTCCATACTTAACCACTTTTTCTATTGCGGGTTCTCAGATAAGAGGGCTCCAGATTGCGCTTCCATTGTTCTGTGACCTACAAACAACACCCAGAGTTCTATGATATACAAATTGACTGTTGGACTGCCCTATCATGCCCTCTTCCGTGTTACACATTTTGGATTCAAAACTTGCGAGACATACAACTTGACCGTCGGGCCTTCACCTCTCCTGAGTATCCCTTGTAACCCTATTTTAAAGCTTGACTGACCGCTTTCCATACTTAGCCATTCCTTAATCGCTCTTCCCCTTCCCCGCCACCTTCACACTTCTTTCTAAATATGAAATTAGTAAGCTTTAATGTTAACAACTCATCATGCAAAAACTGTAAAGATTGTCATTAATGAGCGAAAGGCTCGAGGATATCTACCATTAATATGCATTAAAAAAAGATTTGCGGAGGGTTATATTATCCATCTGAGTGTTCATTTCAAACATCATGGAATGTCTTTCGTGGGTCGTCAGGTTGGTGGGTTCACGAAATTTCCAATCCTTAATTGCTCTTCGCCGTCCCCACCACCTTCACACTTCTTTCTAAGTATGCAATTACTAAGCTTTAATGCTAACAACTCATCACGTAGGAACTGTAGACATTGTCATTAATGAGAGAAATCATTGAGGAGATCTCCCATTCACACACATTAGACCAAGATTTGCAGAGGGTTATATTATCCCTTCTAAGTGTTCATTTCAAACATCGTCTGGAGCAAACAAATGTTCTCGTCAACTTATGGCAGCAGATCGACATCGATTCTGTGGAGATACAATGAACATCTTCGGGCATGAGGACCAGAACTTCCAGTGGTCCAGGGCATATTCTTACTACTCATCCCCTTCCACCCAGAATAAAGTAATTTGGACCTTTGTAATTTCTCATGCAGGTCGTGTCCCTGAAGTCTTTGACTGTAAGGAGGTGGTCTCTTGGTTCACCAACAGATATATTTCAAGCCAAATAATTATTCCACTACGAGACCACTCTCCTGTTTCTTTGTCACCTCAGGTCTTCCGCAAGATGTTGAGATTGTCGGAGCCAACATTGAACTTCAGAGGAGAAGACTGCAAGGAGTTCCTAAAAAATCATGATAATGTGTTGGACCTCTTACCTAAGTTCTTAGAAGACCCGACGACAATTCCTGAAGATATCACAAGGTTGCAGGTTAGTTCGTTTAGAAATCTATTCCGGGAAATTGCCTGGTTGTTTACAAGAAGAATGGGATAGGAATCCACATGAAGCATTTACCGCATGATTCTTTATATTTTGTATTTCACGGTCGAGGAGAAAGCCATTTTTTATTGGGGGAAGCTACTTTCCATTGAAATCTGTTCCCAATTTTCCCGATTCAAACATGAGAAGAAATTTTATATGTCATCCTACTTGGTTTTCGCAATAGTGCATTGCTATCTGTTTCCAAAACTGTCTATGTCCAAGAAGGTAAACTGTGAATTTGACCTAGTAACCTTCTGGTACCAGGCCTTGTGGGGGCACAAGTCCTCCAATTGTTTTTATGAGGTTTTTAATGAATTTGTCTCAGTTTTTAAAGATTAATTGTTAGGAAAGGATGCTCCCCAGATGTCTGACCATACAACCAAGTTTTTGGACAGGAAGGGGACACTTGAACAAATGGAGAATTACAGTGTAATAATTCTTTCTGGATCCAAGGAAAATGTTGCTTTCCTTCCATGTCACATTACGAACATAATATTTGTAACAAAAATAACAAAGAAATACAACTACTGGTTGCATTTTTTCCATGAGAAGAGAAAAAAGAAGTTCATTCCTCTTCCTTGGAAAGTCAGGGACTTCGTGTTCAGGAACATCAATAAGATTTACGAATTCCCAGGCCATTTCAAAAACTTGAACCTAAGATATGTTGAAAGGTTAAGAGCGTTCGACCCTAATGGGATTTTTGTAGAACATTTACTAGCATTTGGATTCAACAATTATTTTATCCATACACTCCTGAATGAAGACAAAGACAATGACGACAACACTCATGCTCCTGACGCTGGCAACCTAGAGACATTGCAAAGCACCAATGAATTGTACAAACAACAGGGAAACTGCCCCGGTGAGAAGAGTGTCCAATCCCCAGCTGCCACTCCCAAGAGTAAGACATCCCAGAGCATCACTCCAATGACCCACCCCCATAAGAAAGAAACCCACAATTCTTCAAACAGAGGAGGAGATAAGAACCCTCCCCGCGGTAAAATTGATAGTTCTCACAAGCTTCCTGTGAGGAAAAAGAGGAAAAACGTTGTGGAACAAGCATACGAGCCCGCAACTGAAAGTGAAGACATGGAACTTGATACTGATCTGGATAACATATTCCGCAACGTTGATCAACCCAGGGACGCGATCCACCATAATCCCCTAATGGAAATAGCTAAGACCGATATTTTTGATGAAGATGAATCCTTCGTATTCCAGAGCGTTTTTTTTGACAACGAATCTAAAAATTTAATTATTGAAAAGAGAGATGTAATAAATAAGAAAGGGAAATATCGTTTAGAGATTAGCCTTAGGAACATGCAGTCGTCCCAAATCTCCCGACTTCACCGAGCAACCAAATATTCTCTTGATGATTCCATTGGAGGGATTGAGGCAGAGAATGCAAGACTGAAGGACCGAATCAAGGAATTGGAGGAAGATTTGATTCCTATCCCATTGCTTTCCAGTCCTTTAGTAATAATCATGCCTGCCACCTCTGCAGCCAAGTTAAAAGGATTCTTCAACTTCCTCACATCGTGTAGAGGCTATGTGGAGAAGAATATCAAGAAAATAATGGAGTTAATTACTCAATCCTAGGAAACATAAAAAAGTATAGCTTCCTTTGGAACGAGGGCACATGCCTTGTAGGAACATTTGCAGGAGGATTTAAAAAATGAATAAGGTTTCTATCTAGACACGGTCCTTCCTTTTGGCATCAATGTCACCAACATGACAGAAATGAGAAGAAGACAAGAAGATCTCCCCTCCCCAAAATGGATCAAACAATTAAATGAAAGATGGAAAGAGAAAGTTAAGAACCTACATCTCATTGTCCAATCATGTGAACAAGCCATATCAAATAAAGAATAATTATTTAGAAAGCTGACCGAAATAGACTTAGCCAGAAGTACCAACGAGGTCCAAGACCCAAACTTAATACTCAACTCCTTGCCCTTAACCAAGCAAGCCTTCGATGAACACGTTGATATTTTTAAGGGGTTGTATTTAGAAAAGTTTTATGACATCCTTGAATATGGTGAAGATGACATGGACAACTGGCTTGTGGACTATTTAGTACAAAATGAAGAAATTGAACAGGATCCGTGTAATCTTTCTATCGATCTAAGAGAATTAGAAAGCGATCTTTTCAACATAAAAATCTGGCATGAGATCAATGTGGTCCCCATGAGAATCTACATTGAAGAATGGCTCCAAAGGGAAATCGACAAGCTCACCGATGAAGGGAAACAAGTGATTGGTACGATTCCAATGATTGTCGACGAGAGCAATAAAAAGACATCAACAAACAAATAGCAAAGGGGGAGAGAGATACCATCATAGTAAGTCTATACTGATCACATCCTGCTTTCTTTATCAATCCAGTTATTCCACCTCTTTAAATAGAAATGTCTAACCAAAGACTGATAACTTACAATTTCTTCTTTTCAGGTCTTGCTCTCTACCATCGATCACTTCTTCTTTCTACAGTCCTATTTCTTGTACTTATTTATTTTATGGTCCGCGGGAGCCCCAATCCTAGTCTATATGACAAACACATTTAAATTTCGAGGAATATGTAACAAACATTATTATTTTTTGATAAATTTCAAAGAAAACTACTTCGGGAACAATCTCGATGGTGCCTTGTAACCCTGTTTTCAGAATGCAAAGTTAGTTCTCTTTATGCGTGTCGATCATCTTATTTTATTTTTATGTGCTCAGAATTTTTTATCTTGAACTATGCTAGATGTCAGGGAATTGTTTTTATTTAATTTGAATGTTTAATGTGTGTGATTCCTGGTCCTATTTTCCAAGAATCTTTATTTCAAAAAACAAAAAAAACATTTTCTATCGTTTTGTATTGCTTTAAGTCATTACGACAGAAATTCTCTAAGTCCCACATTTGAACTATACACGCCCCAGGAAAAACTTAAAGAGGAGTACCACATCTATAAAAACACAGTAGGATTAACATCCTCGTTAGGTTTTTGTTTCGGTCCTAACAAATTCAAGGGTCAACAAACTTGTAAATACATCTGGAAGAATATCTGCAGAAATAGAAACCTTCAATTTTTTTTATCATTGCCAAAAAAACAATCAACTGGATGGACATGTTACAAATATACCAGTTAGTGCTATACTGAACTGTCATAGACATCTTACAAATATTTATGTTCTTACAAATATTTTAGTTGGATAGGCATGTTACAAAGATGCCCTCTTCCTGGAGAGAAATTACAGATCAACCTCTGCAAAGTGGGCTTGCTGCTCACGGACAAAAGTTTTAGGAAAATGACATTTTCCTCTGTCTCGACACCTTCTTTTCACACAATTTAAATTAACTTCAATGAGCTAAAAAATCGTGAAAATAAACAATCATGTTAGGTGTGTGTTAATATATAGAAAAAACTAGCAAACACAGAGGTCACACAATAAGATCAAAGAATATTTGACACTGGACACATTTTCAAAAAACATTATATTTGTTTCTTTGCCACCACATATAACTTTATTTATCCTAACACATATAGAGACAGATAAGGCAAATGATCTATTTAATAGAATGAAATGGATGTTGCTTACTTTTTCCATGGGAAAAATTAAAGAAGTGACTATGAAAATTTAAATGAATTTCATAAATACATTAAAGAGATAAAACCTACAAGGTAGGAATGGAAATTTCGAACATGGCAAGTCAGACTCCAACAATATATCAAGTTACACGTGACGGGGATATATGTGCTTTTTAGTAGCTATCTGTTGTACTATTGGTAATAAGAAAAATTACAGAATCTTATTAAGAAAATAAAAGCAATATAGATTATGCAAAACACAGTATAATTAGAATGAGAATACTTTCAAAAACTAAATGGTTTCAATGCCAAAATTGCTTTAGGAGATTAACGCTTGGGCGCCTTCTCTTTCTGAAATGAATGTGAGCCGTCGATCAGTTTCCACTCTGCTATCTGGGCGACCCTAGCACTTTAGCGTCCCTGCTAAAGTTTTATCGACTTGCCAATTTTAGAAGTCCCCTGACCATATTTAGAGATGGAACACAGTTCTCACAAAGTGACTTTCTCGCTAATTACTTGTTGACCCAATATTAATATAATATTATCATTAACTAATTCGGGAATTCAGAACTTCGGCTCTTCGGGGATCCGAGATTCGAGGGAACTGTGTTTGTTTTAGAAGGAAAACTCCCGTAGTGACATTCTCCCAGAGTCATGTAGCAGCTTGACATCTTATGGCTGGCGTGTCACACCGTGCCACATGTCATTTTATGCATGAATACCACCTGTACTGCCTATTGCTTGCCACGTGTCCGAGGCAGTTTCCATTTGCCTCCGGTACTTTAGGCTTCTCATTCTCCCATAGTCCCCCATACCTATACATTTATTCTCATTCCAACTCGACAGAAACTACGCTACCATATAACATTTGTTTCTCTTGAAAATCACAACATTAATGAAAATCATGATAATAACACAATACAAAATTGGTGAATGATTTTATGACATCAATAAACTTCTCTTAATACCATCTTAGAAACATGTTCTTGATGTCATCAAGGTATATGTATATCTGAACATTTATTCTATGCCCCCTTTCGTTTAAACTACTTTATTAAGTCGTGTGTGAGATTCTCAAAAGTAAGTAAACATCCAAATGCAAGTCAAATGATTTCAAGTGAAGGCCGAGAAGAAAAAGAACGAGGGATGTTCATGTCTCTTTCAATATATGACATTGAGAAGAAAGTTTTAGTTTCCATCATGATGTGAGAGATTATATGAGATTTAAAGTATATGTTTATCCTTAGAGAAAATGAAATGAAGGAATTTTATATGCAAATGGAATAAATTTTTATGCAGGCATTAAGAAGATGTATATATTGGGAATATGAAACAAACTCAAGTTCAAGTACACAAGGTATATGTAACCATCTAATTCCATTTCAGTCATAGTCAATTACCTTAAAACTTATTTGTCAATAAAGGTGGAGGTGGATAATTTTTTTTTAATAGTGTCGTAAATGTCTAATTTCATTTCACCATCTAATTCCATTTCAGTCATAGTCAATGACCTTAAAACTTACCTGTGTCAGTAAAGGTGGATGGTATATTTTTATAATATAATAAATGTAAAATATGTGGATGGTATTTTTTATAATATAATAAATGTAAAATATGTGGATGGTATTTTTTATAATATAATAAATGTAAAATATATGGTTATATTAGGTGAAATTATAAATCAAAATATTATTTAAAAAAAAAAAAACATGCTTATACAAATGAGCATTAGTTAAATTAAAGGGCATAACCATGAACTCATACCAACTCTAATGAGTTTTGAAAATTGTGTTTTGAACATTTTCATCTCATATTTTGAACTCATACAGACTACTCTAATGAGTTTTGAAAATTGTTTTTTTATCATTTTCTTCTCATATTTTGATTTGATGATAACCAAAATAAAATCAAATTTGGAAAAGTATGCATTCTTATTGAGTTTTTCCATATTGTGAGAAGAAATTATTTTAGCAAGAAATGTTCATCCTACACAGTGTATATAAGTATGGTCACATTTCTAGAATTGTAATATAGCTCATCAAAATTCATAGAAATAGTTTTAAGAGTGGAAAGTTGATAGTCAAACTTGCTCAACCTGATATAATGAGATAATCCACTGTAAGAAATTGTACCTTCATTAGTAATTAAGGTCTAACAAAATTTTAACAGGGTACAAAATGTAGTTGAGTTATGTAGCTAACTTACAGACAATGAAGTTATTTGTGTTTTCATAATCAATGAGAACCATAACCCACTATGTCTTGATGTGCCATTGCAATCTTAATGTCTAGAGTGTGGCTACACTTGCTAAAGAATGCATGGAGATTACATGAACTTCGGGTTCAATTGACTATGTTTTTTCGTCAATGGGATTTGAGGGAGACTCTATTCCAACGAGTTACTCCTCTTCCTCTTCTTGGTTATCTGGAAAGGAATCACAAAGAAACTAGATTTTTCTATCTATATATGCCGTCTATACCACTTATTGTTACACCTAAATAAAATACCTTTTGCATATTGTTCTTGTCCTTTATTAGGATTAATTTTGACCTCAGAACTTGCAAACGAGATGATATTGGCCTTACCTTTGTCAATAGCATAGTGTAATTGACTATATATATATATATATATATATATATATATATATATATATATATATATATGGCCAATTTGAGTGCTTCAGAAATGTCCATGGGATGAGAATTTTTTATATTATGTTGGATGTCATCTTGAATCATATAAATCTCATGAAGCTCGTCGTCACTAAGATGATTGACATGAGTATCTATCTTTTGTGCTAGAGCATGTAGTCCTTGATGGTTCATGTTTTACGTACATTGATAATATTATTGCAGTCATTTTCCCACACATTATCATATGGAGTAGTGATTTATTGACAAAATTTTCCCAAGTGTAGAATTGGATGAAAGGTTTCTTTGTTTGACATCACTGTTACCATTAAAATTGTTATGTGTCCAGGTGCAGGGATGTCAAGGGTACCATATTGTTCAAGGGAACTTGGTGCAAAATAAAATATTATTCCAGTTAGGCTAACCAAGTCTTCACATTCGATCCATCAAACTTCCTAATGTCAATCTTGGGTAAGAATTGTTGTTGCAACCCAAGGGAATGGATCATATCAAAGAAGAAACAAAATCCTAGAGAATATTTGTAACTTGTAGGAAGACCAAATGATTGGACCTATTTCAGAAAATTCAAGATCTTGTTCATGTATTTGGGTAGTTTCTAGAGATGTTGAAGCTCAACTTTGAAGGCACCAATTTTTCCAGTACTTGGGATATTTGTATTTTCAATGAATTGTTGGAATTCTTTGTGAATTAAACCTTGATATTGTCAAAGTATGGAAGATAAACCATATTGTAATGGTGTCCTAACCATGTGTGGCCTATGTTAGTTGAGCGAAGGGTACACGTGCCACTGCTTGGATACATGAATATAGGGATTACAACTAGGGTTGGTTTTTCTTGTTGATTTTTAAAAAGAAAAATCTAAGGAACTACCCCAAACATGGAGGCTATAAGAGGGCCCCTACCCCTTTGACCCCTAACTGGATGGAAGAGCCAAAGAAAATTTACCAAAAAAAAATAGCAAGATGGGTGGGAGTGACAAAAATATACATGGTATGCAGTTGAGGATAAATTGTTCTAATACCACTTAGAATGTCATTTTTCTCATAAATAATTATAAAATTACAATTATATTACTAACATTCACTAAAAAAAACCAAGATGCATAACTAAAAATAATGAATAATAATATAAAAGAAGATGATATAATTCTATTAATAATCACTTTGAATAGATAACCACCAATACCATTTCAAAAGACATCTTCCATATAAATCGACATATCCCTTTCATACATATAAATTTT
>JASDQU010187902.1:0-20601 GCA_032191745.1 Picea mariana
CCCCCACTGATAAGCTCCTCCTCTGCTATGAGGTCCTTCTAGATGACATCGTGCAAATCTTGGGGAATCAAAATCCTAACCTTTACACATAGGCTGCCATTAAGGCCAAACACGAACCTATTGACCTTAAGTTTCTCTGTGTTAAGGTGCAGAGCATACCAAAGCAGCTCCATGAAACGGGCCTCGTACTCGGGCACCATATGACCTCCCTGTCGTAAGGCGTTGAACTCATTGAGCTGACGTTCAATGAATTCCTCTGAAAGGTACCTCTCTCGGAATCGTTCCTCGAACAGTTCCCATGACACGTCTTCGACGACCATGTTTAGCTGCAGTAGGAGTGTCTTCCACCATAGAAGAGCACTCCCCTTCAGTTGAAAGACCACCATGTGGACCTTCATGTTGGAGGTATAATCGCAAAGTGTGAAGCACATATCCATGTTCTCCAACCATGCCTTGGTGGAAACACTGTCCGGGGCACCAAAGAACTCGAGAAATTTGACCTTCTCGAGTTAACGGTGAATGCTACCTGTACTGACCAGAGCGCATGGTGGAACCTCAGCGGGTACCAGCTCCCTCACCTCATCTCTATCCAAATGGCTGATCAGTGCCTCGGACATGCGCTGAAAAGATATCATCATCCCGACTACATCGCCAACTTCTATTTGCCCCTGTCCGAGAACCTGCTCATATCCCTGGGGGTTAGACCCCTCAGGTGTGGATGCTACTGGAGGTGTCATGCCTCCTCCCCTAGCACCCTTTTTGTCTGCCTCTGCGGCATCCTCTAACCATGATTACCTACACGCACACAATCAACTCGATTAGCAACAGTATAATCAAATCATGTCAATGAAAATCGTAGCGAATACCAAGTCGCGGGTTGAACCCGCTCTGATACCATATGTAACGACCCTCCCGTTCGTCACAACATCAGCGTCTCATAACAAGTGCAATATTTTTTTTGTGTGTGTGTGCATGTGTACAAGGGTAATAAAGACATTCTACTCTGCATCGCAACACGATGGCAAATCATGGCGCATGCAACAACATAAGATCCAAGATGCACATCAAGCAGTCTGTGAGCAATGAACGACAATCAATTGACAATAAACAAGACTGACTACCCAACCGTCCTACCTTGCAATGGTTAGGACCTCCAGGACACATAAGCAATGCCCAAGCCTAGGTTCCCATCGATTTTGACCATTAAAGGTATCAGGGATGGCGACTGTTCTTAGGAACAAGGAGGTGTCTAATTCCCTTATCCAATCCTAGTATAACCATCACTCCTAGAATTTAAACATCAATAATATGTAAATAGATCTTTTGCTCAAGAATCGAACAATTTAATACAGTACGATCTAATTATCTATAACGCCATCCTGGTATGAACAACTAAATTAGGAACATCAGAGACATCAATTTGAAACATAGCCATCGTAACTACAATTTATAACCCATAATCATTTCTCATATAACAAGGACAGTTTCACATCCTATAAATCAAGTCCTTCATCACTAGTACTATAGTTTTTCCATTACTATGCAATATAAGTAATTTTACCAATGTTATAATAAATTCAATTCTAGTGTATGGACAAAATATCATTAGATTAATTTAATCTTACCAACTACACCTCAATTCCTATAACTCTAACTAACATGAACCATAACTAGAGATTTGCACCTTTATCCATATGTTTTATATATCTAATACTTATAACAAGGAAAGGTTCACTTATTATAATTTTCTCTTCTCACTAAATATATGATAAACTAAAGGAATATAATTATCCTCCTTTGGAAGGTACTATTATATTTCATCCTAACATCTTATGAAGTACTTGTCTTACTGAACATCAAGCTAACCTACAAATTCCAACAATGAAATGCCTTCCTTAATTTGAAAACCAACCACATATAAAACAGTAAAAAGATAATTCCTTCTATCCTAGGGAGACTCATAAATTCTCAATAGCAAATAAGTCATGTATAACCAGAAAGGTATTTTAATTCAACTTAGAGTGAACTTCCCAGCATTTGGGTCAATGGTGGTCTTACCACAATCAAGATCAATCAAGGGTATTTTGTATTATGTTCGTCACCATAACCGATAAAAAAAATATAATATTATTCAGAATGATAAGGAAATCAAATTCAAGCAGTTCAAACATCTGGATTATAAATTCTATGCATTTTAACATGAATTGGACACAAGAAGGTGGTTTTGTTTTCCAAGGGGAAGGTTATTATGATGGAAGGAGAGAGATATCTTTGCAGTGAGTGGGTCTTCCACCTCTCAGGTGGCTTTTTCGATGCGACTAGGTAGGTCCAGTAAGCTAAGAGATGGGCAGAAAGGAGCGACCACCAAGGTTTTCTGTCTTTTCATTAAGAACCTAATCATCGCTATCTTTCCATATATAATAAAATATATAAAGTGTAGACAGTAAAAAATAATAAATAAAATGATAAAATATAATCAATTATGTCTTATAATTAAGAACGCATTCAACGATGTTTGTCCACAACATAAAATAAATGTAGTCGCTTCAATCCAGAATTTCTCGTTGACACCCAATAAAACAATACAGTGTTGAATGGGCAGACTAAACAGACAAACTGTCAACCGGTAACCACAGTCTCAATGCAGGTTAAATTGGAAGAATCTATGTTGTCTGGGACGCAAACCTACCATGAGAATTTGGTCAAGTATTAAAGGCAGGAACATGTAACAACTATGATACGACTGAAGGGTAAAAGGCCAAGCAATCAATGTGCAGAGAGGAAGTGCAACAGTTCGGGGTTAACGCCAATTCAAACATGACAGCAACCGAGGGAGCCATGCCACCATGCACGTAACACTCTCTCGAATTTTTGAATCATGGCCCAACACGAAGGCACATGCAGACTAGATGCGTAGTCAAGGTTTTTAGGCCAAATTGTGGTTCAAACGGTGGTCAATCAGCAGAAACACATCCCACGTCTAAATCGAAAATCGTGGTGATATAGCAAGGAAATGCCATTAAGCCTATCATTTTCTTTTGAATAGATTAACGCCAAGAGGTAACGGTCAAGGTAAACTAGGCCCTTAACCTCCACTGGATGTAACACTCTATACGGTTGGGCAATCAAAAGGCGGGGGGCGACTTGCTGGGTCAAAAATCAAAGTTGTACCATTAATATTTTTATTTGGATTATGTCCGAAGGAAAAGGGGAGATGCATGCCCGATAGAAGAAGAACGCTGGGCAGAAGCCTTAAATTAAATAAAATGCATATCCAATAAAAAGTTTTGTATAGATGCACCAACAAAGGGGTTTTACAACTGCGCCATTAACCTATCAGAAAATTGTTGAACTACATTCCAGTGAAAAAAAAAAACTTCCATTCAAATCGCAGACATCTACATCCAGCCATAATACGTTTCCATTGAAAATTCGCACATAACCATCCAACAATAAAGCAATTTCAATAAAATTTCAAACGGAACTTTAATAAGTCTATCCAATCCATTTTCAATCAATAAGCAAAACCAAGCGTAATTCCTAAGCATTCTACTCTACAAAATAATCGAGTGTACCATTGCCTTATCGCTCGCCTCGATGACGTCCGTGCGCTATGTGCCGGTCCCGCTCGCCGACCATCGAGACTTCACCGGTATCTCCCAGCCAACACTAGAGGTAATCTTCCTCCTTCTTATCCCCCCGAGCCGCAAAGGGTCCACACACTATCCAGATGGTACGTCTAGCTCCCAGCTCACGTCGCAAGGCCGAGCTACCACTGCTCTCCGAGCTAGGAAATCCCAAATCCCAGAAGTAAATCAGTCAAGTCACTATTCTTGCAGTGTAACACTACGCTAACATCCGATCCCCTTCTTCCTTCTCCTCCCTCTCTTTTATAGAGTTTTTCAACCTCCATTCTCTCCCTAAATATCATTTAATTAAAGCTTTAAAAAAAATTCCGTAAAAATTCTGCTTCGTACAAGTGTCATCCATCTCCCACATTCCTCCATTAATTATTTTCTTTAATTAATTAATTGTCTTATTTCCCTCACCCACCTAGGATTACTCCTAAAATCACTCCTAGGTGTCCCTAGATTACCTTACAGGTTTTAAAAGATTTNCTTAAATTGCAGATTCTTTACTAAGTTGGTTTCCCACTTTTTACCATGAGTTCCCCTTTTCCCTCTTTAGGTTACCTCCTTTCCTAGTTTCCTAAATTTTATAATTTCCCTCTTTCCCCTTTTTATTAGAGCTAAAAATGGCAGCTGTGCAATTTAACCTCTTTTCCTTTTATTATTAATTTAGTATCTTTTTATACTTTCACAAGTTAAAATAATTAATTTCTTCTTTACCTTTTATATCCACAGATTTTATTTAAGTTCTTACTCTCTTCATTTTACGCAAAAAATTATGAAGACCACAATTATTATTTAAGTGGTTTTTATTTTAAACTTTATTATTTTATTATTATAGGGATATTTTCTTAAGGGTAGACAAACTTTTACCCCTAGCGAAGTTTTAGACTTAGAAATTAGATTCTGGATTGGGCAACATTTAATTAGGGGAGTTGTTTTAAAATTTCTTAATGTGTTAATTGTCTTAGGGCCATCTAGGTTCGTTCCTTCATCATCATCAACATGACATGCCCTTCAGAATGCACTACATGCTCCAAGGGTGCCACTCGCCTCTTTTGTTTCTTTGCGCGGCATGCCCTTCAGGACGCACTACGTGCTCCAAGGGTGCGACTCACCTCTTGACTTATTGGTAGACATCAGTAACCCCTGGAGTCAACACTCCGTGAGGTGAACTTGTGGGAGACTAAGGGATTCTAAGGAATAAGGCCCCCGCCTTATTGCACACCCCTTAGAATCATCGTGAGTGACTGTCGCAGTCTGCCCTTATGACATCGTGGGTCCTCTCGAACTAGGTAATCGTTAACCTATAGTTCAAGCCACGGAGGGAGTGCTAGTAGGTTGTGGCAGGGCTACTGACCACACCTCTCCCTCAACCTCTCTGGTAGTCGTGTGTGACCCCTTTACTCCATATGTGAGTCTGGTCAACAAGCTATCGTCAGCCTGCATCATCAACAAATCATGTCAGAACATGTCCACATCATATCATCTAATCAAATGTATTAATATCATAGTAACTCAATCAAACCCCAATAGCAAACTCTCTTACCTGATTCGGAGTCCAAGGGGTTCCATCGATGCCTCTGCATCCTCAAGGTCAAAAAACCTACACACTTAGTAAAACTGAGTCAATAGCACCTGTCTATGTCAATGTAGTAAAACAACATGTCATCTACCCATGACGCATCATAATCAAAGTCAAATGTTTTAATATCATAATAATCCGGATCACTTGCGAGAAAGTGTCCTCAAAGAATAAGTTCGCTCAGTGCGCCAGAGTGGGCTGTTACACCCACAAAAAAAAATTGGGCTTTTTTGCTATTTTAGCGTATTTTGCTATTTTTAGTGGTTTTCTAAATTAATCCCAGATAAAGGGATTAGGTTTTTGGTATCTACGGAATACCTAAAAAAATTGTATGTATATTGTATGGTGAATGGTGAAATTAATACAACGAAGCGTTGAAAGGTTTTCTCCCGATTAAGGGTTTCCAGTATAAATCTTTGTGTATTATGTGTATGAGCCATTGATTAATTTATGTTTTTCTTAAGAATATATATGCATTGATTTACTTCACAGGTTTAAAACTTACAAAAAAATATAACTCCAATGCCATGAATTGATATACAAATTACGATTCCTCCAAAAGTCAAGATAGCTTCCATTTTCAACAAAGATGTTCTTAAAAGTATGAAGAATAAAAAATAGAACAAAATTAATGATACCCAAGAAAACTGATAAGAACACAATGGAAAGCTCATAGAAGAAATGCAATTTGAGCTTGCATCTCCATTTAGAAACTCAAACATTTCAACAACTCTTGTGATTAGTGGCCTATACCTTAGACTCAGACTCTACACTCTTAACTATATTGTAATATTCACATAGCTCATGTGGGTAAGATATGAAGTGGATTCTGTTTCTTTAGCTCTCTCTTAATCAAAGTAAGTAAAACTCATTTGTATAGGATAATAGTATAGCCTTTGTAAGACCCTTGTTAATGACACTACTAGTATAGTTATAGTGTTTCTTATAGTAATATTTCTATTTACACTATTCAATACAAGTAAAGTATACGTAATCCCATAATATATGATAGTTAATGTGGAATTGATATAGAAGAGTACTGGTCACTATGCTCATATAACTAGGATCGATAGTAATATAGTGTGAACATGTCTATGCTTATATTACGTAAATATGATAGGTATCTTCTTATGTTAGCTTATGAGCATTAACTATCCTATGCCTAATATGATTCCATTGTAACTCCTAGAATCATTCATATTACCTGGATCTAAGATGGGAATCACTTCTAGTTATAGTGTACATACTAGTGAACATATCTTAATCATAGACTACCTGAATCATAGAATCATTACCATTAGTTAATACAGATCCATATTACATATATAGGCAATGGTATACATCTTATTATATGTGTTATTACTAATATAACATGACATATACCATATATAAGTTGGGCATCACTCCTAGTTATAGTGTACATACTAGTGAACATACAGTAATCATAGACTACTTGAATCATAGAAGCATTACCATTGGTTAATGCATGTCCATTTTACATATATAGGAAATGGTATACATCTTATCATTTGTGTTATTACTAATATATCATGACATATATCGTATCTAAGCTTTTAGTAATATATGTGATTACAATACCATCTTTAAGTCGAGTTACAATTCCATGTATTCTCCGTATAAGTGTATGTTTCCCATTAATTATAGCATAGTGATTAGTGTATTATCTAGTCTAGCAAACTCAATATCATGGAAACAATAGGGATAAAGTAAGTGTACAAAAACATGAATCAAACTTTTTGTAATCATACCAGCTAATTGTATAGGGTTGAACATGATGATGTAATGAGCTAATATGATATGAGACCACAACGAGCCCTCTATGAGACCTCATACATTAGCTTTGGTGATCTATTACCCTTTGTATTTACACTAATATGACAAATATACTAGTTGAAGATGGTGATCTATTACCCTTTGTATTTACACAAGAATTGGAATCACATACAAGTGTAATACAAGTGTTGATACTTAGTGGCATTGCTTTCTAGTGACATCGCATGTAGTTAATAAGAGATAAGATTAATATCAGAATATGCTTTGACTATGGTAAATAGGTAACATGATATCACCTTGTTGAACCTTAAGATAAGTTGCTCTTGTATTACTGATATCATAGTAATGGAATGGCTCTATTCCCCTTGTATTACAGGTTAAGCTATCTCCTTTAGTTCTTATTATATACTGCCCTTTGTAGTTAACAATCATGTCGTTTTCTTCATGACCCTATGTTATAGCTCATACAACAACCTTTAACTGTAATTGGACAAATAGGGAAGAGGTTAGTAGTATCCCTATTCAATGGACTTACTTTCTTATAATGATTATTGTTCTGGTACCATGATGAGATTCACAATATGGAATGTTATGGAATTAATGGGAAGCAATATCATTGGCTACTACAGAATGAGAGATTCAAACCAGTGTAATCAATAGTTCATAATCAGATATAATACTCATATCAGGAAGTTGTAGTCATAGTTAGTTTTGTACTAATTTTCATATTCAAGTAATGGAAATCAATGGTAATAAGCTAAGCTATTCCACAATCAATGGTAATAAGATAAGATAATCCTCAATCAATCATGAAGGAGAAGAAGACATGTAGGAGGACACACTAGAATAAACTGACTCGTATGATGGCAAGGAAATGGACCTTGGGGATCTCAACCTAAATTCCATTTCTTCTTCCTACTAGCAACAAGAATTGAATTCAATCGCTACGAAATAGGCTCATCTTTTGAAGTAATTGTTGGTTCATAATAAAATTCTTAGCAACCCAAAAATAAAAACAAAAGGTATGCCCGTTGTTCCTTCTACAAGAATTAAATCCTCTTCCTCTGCTCAACCTAAAAAACCTAAAGAAAAATAAGAAGAGGTCGACAAAGAAACAAACAACTTCTTAAATATCTGGGAGATTTTTTGGTTAACTCATGATGCCTTACCTTTATCAAAGACAAGTTCCTACCCAACCCCCCACATTCCTCATGAAGTTCATCTCTTGGAATATCAAAGGACTTAATTGTAAAACCAAGCATAGACTTCTCAATCAAAAAATCCTCCAGGAAAATCTCTTTATAGTAATGATACAAGAAACTAAATTCCTAGAAGTCCTTCTTCAAACCCTTTCCTCTTGCATATAGAAGGAACCCCAACCTATGGCCTTATAAGCAAGCGAAGTAGCAGGAGGCCTTGCCCTTATCTAGAACCCCACTAAAATAACTTTGTCCAACTTTTTTACCACCAAGCGCTTCCTCACAACTCCCTTCTAGCTTGTATGGTCCTATCAAGTTCGCTTTCTCACTAATTTTTATGGCCCCAACTCTATCCCTGAAAAGCTTCATTTTCTTGACTCCATTCAACACCTACAACCCCATCATCATTAATGATCATTTTATTATTGGTGGATACCTCAACATAATTACCTCTCTGAATGAAAGTAAAGGAGGCATAAGAAGGCTCGACCATGACTCCCAATCCTTTCTTGATACCATCCAATACCTCAACCATCAATGACATTCACACCTAGAACAACTGTAGAAGATGCGAAAACCAAGTGGCTTCAAGAATTGATCACTTTCTATCCTCATAATCTATTTTTCTAGTCCTCTTCCATCATTCATCCTCCATCCTTCCCTATGGGGGCTTATACCACTAGCCAATCATGCTAAATTTAGACCTTCATGTAAACCCTTTCATCCCATCATTCCTCTTTGAAATTTCTTTTTTAACCATCCAAATTTGTAGAAAAACATCAAATCCTAGTGGGAAGGGATTCGTGGGAAGAATGCAACCTTTATAGATGAACACCTATGTACATATTTCACAAGAAAGTGAATAATATCAAACAAAAACTTGAAATATGGAACAAAGAGGAATTTGACAATATTTTCCATGGAAAAAAAGAGATTGCCTCCTAGATGGAATAGGTCCAACAAGTCATCCTACGTGGATCATCAGTAAATTAATCTATGTGGAGGGGAGTAAAATCTTGGATTGAGTTATCCTTTCCACATGGTCATCCACTCTCTAAAAATTTCCAAAACCCTCGGTATGCTCTTAAAATTAGATATGTCTAAATCCTTCGACAAGATGAGTTGGAAATACTTTCATCACACCCTTCATGCCTTTGGATTCTCCCCTGCCTAGATCAAATCATTACGTTCCCTTACCTTCTATTCTTACTTTTCAATCTTGGTCAACTACTACCCTTCTTCTACTTTCTCCACCTGCAGCAGTATCAGGTAGAGCCATCAAAATGATTGTGGTATAAAATAAAATGAAGTCTTGTGTGTTGATGATGAGGAGAATCCCATATCCCATCAAAAATTTGTTGATGACACTATAATCATGGCTTAGTCTACAACCAGATAATCCAAGGCTATCTAATAGGCCCTTTCAGATTTCATGGACTCATCAAGTACCACTATCAATATCTCAAATCTCAGTTTTTTTTATTTCACACTACCTCTGTTGTACAGGCTCACATCTACATGATACTTGGATTCCAAAGGAGCTCTCTTCCATCAAAATACATCAATTCCTTTTCATTGAAAACAGACAATAAAATTCATCATGGTAGGACCTTCTCTCCCGAATGAACAAGAAATTGTCTAATTGGTCATTCGGAATGCACAATGCATCATGAAAAATGGTCCTTCTCAAGTATATCCTTCAATCCATGCCTATTTACTTGTTTTCATCCATGATTTCTCCAAAAGCAATCCTGAAAGTTGTTTGAAACCTCCAAATATCTTTTCTGTGGGGTGGAACTTGCAAAGAAAAGAAATGAGATTTAGTCACTTGGACAAGATCAGTCTCAGTAACCTCAAACGAGGACTCATTCTCAAATATCCAGATGTCCCCAACTCATTTTTTGGAGATAAAACACGGTGGAATTGAATGAAATCAAATAATACTCTATGGGCCCTCCTTTTCTATAAGAGGTACTACCCTCTCATAGAGCCTCAGGACCTGATCATACTTTCAGGAAATATTTCAAGCTCCTCAATATGGAGCAATGTTTGGAAAAAGAAAGATATTATCCACACTCATTGTTTTTGGGAAGTCAAGGATGGAACCAATGATTTATTTTTGGATGAAACATGGAAACAATTTCCTCCTTTCCACCACAATATGGAAATTCTTTTGAATGGACGTGAGTAGAATTTTCAACTTCTTCTTCTATCTGGCCCCGACTATGGATTTATGCTGCATCTTAGCTAGAAAATGTTTGATTGGATGCAAAACCAAGTAAATTGGCAATGTATCATAAAGTAATGATGTCATCGATTTAAAATTTAATTAGATGACAGATTTCTTTCATCCAACCAAAGATGGCGTAAAGTTAATCATTGATTTTCATGGACTGTGCTCCATACCCATCGGATGCATGAAATATGATTTCCCATATACACAATCTCTACTCTGTTACCAGACTTTGACCCATGTACTCTTCATATATTATCTGTTTCCATCATAGTAAGTGCTTATCATGTTGTGACGTTTCCTTGCCACTTGTACTTTTGGAGAATTTCATCAACTTTATGTCCTAATATGTGCTCGTCTAAATATTGTTTCCATTTTTGGTGGATTTACCAAGGTTATTTGTGCTACTAGTAAGAAACCAAAATACATTTTAAATGGGCATGGGTAGTGGAGTTATGTATCACCCTATTATAATTGTGTCTAACATAAAGAACATTTCTATTAATTTTGTCTTATTTTTTTTCTTTGTTCATATTTTTTGTTGGTCAATGTTGGAGATATTAATTCATACTTGTCTTGTGCTTAACTTTTCATGAATTTACAAATGATAGATATTGAGGCGAGATGTCAAGACACAATTCTCCAAATATTCCTCACAAACGCTCTAGGCTATCCCAAGAAGGAAGAAGATGAACCCCTTCTTCGACTAAGACTCTGAGTGACCAACGACAATCTCGTCAGAGGAGATTATCAAATGAATATGTGAATAAATCAACTCGAGAATGTACTCAAGCAAGTTCTATGGATGTAGCCTTATTATATAGATTGCGCATTGATACTCCTATACCTAAAAATGTAGTTAATACTTCAAGACAAGAAAATATTTTTGGTAATTTTCTTGGATTTTGTTTATTTTTCTTGTATTTTTTGTGTATTTAAATTTATGTCAAGTTAAATGTTGTAATTACTTTCAAATGTGTGTAGACAATGATTTTAGAGCGAGGGAATACAATGAAAGAGAGAGTGGGTGTCACGATGATTCTAATGTTGGTGGAGAGAGTGAAGGTGGATTTAGGAGGCAAAGTTATCAATAAACAAAATATTACACACCTACGTCTATCTATCCTTTAGATGTCGGTGATGAGCTTCCCTGGGAAGGGATTACTAAAACAATGGCTCTTGAGCGATGCTTAGTTGTTAAAAGTACATTGGAAAATGATTTGAGGATCTTGGATCTGCATCGGGAGAGTAAACAAAGCTTGTAAATTGTTTTGAATTCATTGCAAAACTTTATGGACGCATATCAAAAGATGGTGCAAAATACGAACAATTTTATTGTTTTGATGAGGCGATGAAAGTCAAAGGTGATGGGCCATGATAAATGGGATTGCAGTAAAAACTAAAGTTTCAAAAGAAAACACAATTTCGATGTTCAATTTCAAAGATGGACCAAAGAAAAATATGTTGAATGTGCAATATTTTAAGCACCTCGACATAGCAGGACATTTGTATAACATATTTTTCGCAACATATGGAAAATTGTCATGGAACGATGAGGTTCCACATTATTTTTCTAGACACATTTATGCAAAGTTTTTCATGGACATGCACCCTGATTAAAGTAATCTACCATTTGATTATTATGGGGCTGGTAAAGGAAGGACAAATGATCGAAAATGGGCATATCGAAATGCGACATTGCAGATGCCTCCATGACCTTTATCACCTCATCCAACAGGGGCATATCGAAATGCGACATTGCAGAGGCCTCTGAGACCTTTAGTATCTTGCCCAACAAGGGCATTTTCTTCACATTCAAAGTTGTGAGCTTTATCATAGGTTGGAAAAGAGGCTAAGAATGCAATCGGGGAAAATTTGGAATCAATTTGTTATGGTTTTGATGTTGGTTTGAACCATCAACGATCGGAAGCCAATTATCAGACCACTTTTGTTTATAAAATAGATGCAGAGCTAGATTCCATGTCAGTATAATATCTTAGGGAGTATGGAAAAAAAATTCGTGATGAAGGAGGTCATTCAGAATGATGAACCGAACAACAAATTGGTATGTGTTCTAGTTAGTAAATTTTTGACGCATTTTAGGATACTTTACTTCTAATTCTAGATCTAGATACATATAATTGTATCTATAAAAATAATTGAGTTGTTATTATCATTAATTGCATCTTAGAGATATGCTAAATGAATCTTCAGTAAATAGGGGACTTGATTCCATAAGTTTAAATTTGGATGAGTTGAATCATGTATGTGTTTTCTAATATCCACAGATGAGCACTTTAGTTGTCCAATCTCCAATCTTTTGAATAAGATCAACAACATTTATAATTCAGTATAAATGTGAACACATTGAATCTTGTATTTAGTTCTCAGTTGTTTTGTTCACAGATCCCTATTCCATCTCCTACTACTTAGGCAGACTTGTCTCAATTCTCATTGGGAGAGTTTGAAGAGGGTGGGAGTTCACATGTATCATTGCATTTTGAAAACAAATTTAGTTATATATTAAAATTGTAAATTTTCATTTAGATTATTAATTTAAAAGAAGAATGTCTTAAACAACATTTAATTTATTGAATCATAATTTGGCACATCACATGAATTACATGTTTCAAAATTTAAAACTACAATTTGATGTGTTAAAATAATTTAAATTTAATTTTCAAATTTTCAAATTTGAAATGTGTTATATAGGGTAATGTGGAGAAGAGAGTACCTAAGAGTCTGTTTGAAAAAAATGTGGAGAAGAGAGTGTGGTAGATTAGGATTGAGGAGGAAGCGGGGGAAACATCCATACTTGGGAAGGATGCATCCATTCATGATGATTCATAAATGTATGTTCATTGCACATTAGTGAGTTTTAATTTTCTTTTATGTTGGGGTTTTATATAGAAGTGTTGAAGCTTAATTTTGTTGAATAAGATTATATCTTTTACTTTTATCAAATTTTTGTTTTCTCAAATTTTTATTTTATCCTTTTCTATTCAATGCTTTGATCAATTATTTTGAAATATATAGAACATTTACATAAGTTTATCGTTGTCTTAAATGGTACATTCAAAATTACTTAATTTTAGATCATGATGACTACCTAATTTTGAACTTGAATATTTGATTATTTGATAACAGACTCTATCCCACATCAGAAAAAGGGAAGTTTCTAAATTTTCTTCGATTACATTGCTTGTCTTCTTGTCCAAGAATGGTGTAGTATGGACATTTGTGTTTTCTACATAAAACAAAGTGAATTCCTTCTTGCCAGGGTATTTTCAAACTCTTAACTAAATTGGTTACTAACCACAAAAACCAACATTCAAGTAGATTTAATATGTAATTTGATTATATGTAATATGAATACATCCCAAAGATGAAAGATTTAAATGGTTTTTCAAGAATGACTAAATATATTTGCAGATTTGTGTTTTCAACATGTACATGAAAGATTATATGAAAACATCTATTCCACCACAGAAAAATGAGATAAGTACTTTTTGGAAGAATGGTTTTTAAAACGGATATTTGCGAACTTTCATAGATATAAGTAATTTCTTGTAAGAATGGCTTAATATGGAGATTTATTAGTGATTTAATTTGAAAGGGAATTATGGAATTTGATTATATGACCACTGCATAAGAGGAGAGAAGTATTTTACTGCTGAGGAGATTAGTATTTTACTGCTTAGTAAATAATATCAAATAAGATCACGTGGGATGAGAATTTCATCTCAAGGTTTTGAGACCTTATCCACAAGGAGATAAGTATTTCATTAGAACAATGACTTGATATGGAGATTTGTGAACTTTTTGCATACATAGTTGTATATTTATTTCTAGATTACTATCTAACTCTGAACCCAAAAAGTTTCTTACCAAGAACACAATTTTTCTTTTTAAATTTTTTTAAGATTTTAGATAAGATTTTGCAAATTGTTTAAATTATGTATGCTTAATGTGAAGAGTAACTATTTTGGAAGTTTTGAAACTTTGTGATGGAAGTTTGGTTTTAAAAAAGTGTAATAAAAAGAGGGAAAATCTTAAATCAATTTAAGTCATTGGGTATGTTATTATTTCTTATTTTTTATTTAATATTTAGTTAAAGTATATATGCTAATATATGTTATTTTTTTTTTTAATTATTTTTTTTTATTGTTACAGATGTCTAAATTATATTTGGTAGAAAACATGTTTACATTATTTTTGGTGGAAAGGACTATGTTGGAGGATGAGACTTAACTCTTTTAATATGTATGCCACATTTTCTTTAATCACAACTTTTTTTTTTTATTTATCTAAAATGTTACATGTGTACATTTTATTTAAAATTTTTACATATATTTTATTGTGAATTTTTAATTTTTGAATTTTGTTTAATTTTGCATGTTTGAATTGTAAATTTTTAATTTTTGAATTATGTTTTCTTTTGTAGGTATGAAGTGATCTATCTTAAAGTGATGGCTTAGAGTCCAGAAATTTGTAGCTAAATGTCTTAGTTTTTGTTATCATCCTAAAATGGATGTGGAACATCTGTGTAACTATTCAAACTTTATATTGTTAATTTATGTTAATTTCTCAAAATATCAATTTATTGTCTCAAATTTGATTTCTCAAAATATCGATTTATTGTCTCATATTTGATTTCTCAAAAGGTTAATTTATATTTTACTATACTGTGTTGAAATTAAAAATGTGTTACTTCATTTTATTTATAAACATTATTGTATAAACATTATCGTACTATGTGAAGAAGAGTTGATTCTATGTGGAGTTGATTGTGTAGTGATGGAATATCTGGGTAGTTATCAAATTATAGTTTCTAACTTATAATTTAAATTTTGTTTGATTTGAAAATATGGTTGACAATAGTCAAAACAAGTCATCAAATTTTATAGCTTCTTCTGAAATTTTACAATGAAATATTCAAGAAAATGTGAAATAAAAGTTATACTTTCTCACTTATAATTTAAATTTTGTTTGATTTGGAAATATGGTTGAAAAGTTAAAACAAGTTATCAAATTTTATAGTTTCTTATGAAATTTCACAATGAAATATTCAAGAAAATGTGAAATAAAAATTATAGTTTCTCACTAATAATTTAAATTTGGTTTGATTGGGAAATATGGTTGAAAATAGTCAAAACAAGTAATCAAATTTTATAGTTTCTTATGAAATATTCAATAAAATGTGAAATAAAAATTATAGTTTCTCACTTATAATTTAAATTTTGTTTGATTTGGAAATATGGTTGAAAATAGTCAAAACAAGCCATCAAAATTTATAGATTCTTATGAAATTTTACAATGAAATGACAGTCCAACACTAAATTGGTTATATTAGTCTTTGGTTTCTTTTCGATCTTTCAATATATTTATTCAAGAAAATGTAAAATAAAAAAGTGTACTTTGTAATAAAAAATGAAATACAAACATGATTTAGAATGTAAAATTAAAATATATTTTAATATAAGTAAGCGATTTTCATTAAAATTTATATTGATATAATTTTTTTATATAGAAAATGCTAGAAAATGGTTGATCTAGAAATTATCAATCCTCTACACATTGGTAGCATTAGAACCTATTTTAATATGTAAAATTAAAATATACTTTAATATAAGTAAGTGATTTTCATTAAAATTTATATTGATATAAATTGCTTTTGTAAGGGTAGAAAATGGTTGATTGAAATTATCAATCTCTCCACATTGAAAGTATTCACTATTGCCATTATTATGACCCTTACCATTATTTCAATTAAAATTATGAAAATCTAAATGCAACAAACCAAGCTTTAGTAGATGACCTCTTATTTTTTATTTTTTGTTATCAGGCCACAAAATCAAATTTGTTTTCAACTTATTTGTTGTTATCAGGCCACAAAATCAAATTTGTTATCAGGCCACCATTTGCATCTATTTGCAATCAAAACAGGTTTTCCCCTAGCCATAGAGAGATTTTCCTCATAACAGGTTCACGCATAGGAGAGTAATAGTTATTTGTAGCATCCAACTACTACTCGCTATGAAACTTTCTTCTCCACATGTGCAATGAATAATGGAGGTATTACTTTTGATTTCTAGAAATCACACTCCCATCGCTCCTACCATCAACACAAACCATAACCTACATTACATTGTTGAGGATACATTACCCATAGGATTACAGTTCAACCTCTTGTACCATTAACCCTAACCCTAAACGTATCTTGCAATACATTTTCACATCTCCTATGATTAACTCTAGAACTAATCTAAGCGAAACAACATTATAATAATGATAATCATATGGAGGACAATGGTACTTAAAGGGTAGGTATCCTTCAAAGGCGTCTAAGAGAAGAGAATGCCATCATACTTTCATCTCTTCTATCATTAACTCTAGCACTACTCTTAGTGCCACAACATCATAATAGTGATAATGATATGGAGGCCAACTATAATTATGGGGCATGTATCATTCAAAGGTGTGTAGAAGAAGAGAATTATGGATTCAATGGAGATGGCAATTGAAGATGATAAACTGATTAACTGACGGGTTGAAGATTTGATGTTATTGGATTTTCTTTCTTGGTTGAAATTTTCCATTAATTTTGGAAAAATAGATGTTAAAATAGTGTGCGTAGCCTACCATGGTAAAAGAACATGATATTTTGAGTCGAATTTGGTAGCTTTTTTATTCATCACTATGATTTTTCTTTAGTTGTTGTTTAACCCTCGTGTCTCCATATTGGAGCAATAGTTATCTGTATCACCTAAGTGCTACTCATAATGAAACTTTCTTCCCAATGCAGGCAAGGAATAACGATGGTATTTCTTTTGATTTCCATCATTTACACTCTCATCTCTTCTACCAATAATGGAAACCCAAGTTCACATTACACTTCCGAGAACATATTACCCATGCGATTACACTCTTACCTCTTATGCCATTAACCTAACCCTAAACATAACCTATAGAACACTTTCACCAATAATTCACTCTAGCACTAATATAAGCCCAAAAACGTTATAATGATGATAATCATATGGAGGGAAATGGTAATTATAGGGTAAGTAGCATTCGAAGGCATTTAGAAAAAAAGAATTCCATTGCACTTTAACCTTTTTCTATCATTAAATCTAGCACAAATCTGAGCCTAACAACATTATAATAATGATCATAATATGGAGGCCAATTGTAATTATGGGGGTGTGTAGACTTTGAAGGCATCTACAAGAAGAGAAGGCTTGAGTCGATGGAAATGGCAGTGTAATTATGGGGTGTGTGGCCTTTGAAGGCATCTACAAGAAGAGAAGGCTTGAGTCGATGGAAATGGAAGTTGTAGATGATAAACAATGATCGACTAGCTCGTTGAAGACCTCATGTTATTGGACCTCATGTTATTGGATTTACTTTCTTAGTTGAACTTTCCCATTAATTTTGGAAAAATGGACATTAAAATAGTGTGGGTTATATCCTGCCATAGTAAAAGAAAAAGTCGTCTAGGATGGTGCGGAATGTGCCCATGGATAAAAGACGTGATGTCGTGGCCACCATATCATAAGAGGCAAAGGCTGGGATAAAAAACCCTATTCAAGGCTACTTGTCCAATGTTTTTTCTCTTGAGAAAGAGGTTTATCATTTGTTCCATGGTAAATTGCTAAATTGAATGAGAAACTGGGTACTCACTATGATTAGGTTCATGGCCTGTGGAATCTTAGATTAAGCTTCACTAAGTATTGGGTATATTGATAAAAAGCAATCTCAAAGGTCAATRACTTTTTCTCTTGAGAAAGAGGTTTATCATTTGTTCCATGGTAAATTGCTAAATTGAATGAGAAACTGGGTACTCACTATGATTAGGTTCATGGCCTGTGGAATCTTAGATTAAGCTTCACTAAGTATTGGGTATATTGATAAAAAGCAATCTCAAAGGTTAATGACTTAAGCGTGATTGCTCAGAATATAATTGAGCCAATTTTATTTTATTTTAAATGTAACTGTATATAAGTACTTGAGAGCATCTCCCACCATACACAAAACAAATTACCATATTAAGAAAAATTGTAAAATAACAAATTACCATATTAAGAAAAATTGTAAAATAAAGATTCGTATAGTATCTCATGAATTGGATTGAAAAATACAGAATTGGGAAAGTGTATTTTTCAACTAACCATTATTTATTGGACAGGATTAAAAAATACAGAATCGGGAAAGCGTATATTTCAACTAACCATTATTTATTGGACACACTATTAGTGAAGTTATCACAAAATCTTATACCAATCCAATGCTCAACGCTTGCACTTACCAATCCATAAATTAAAAATATACAATTTATCAATTCAATTATGTTTTTATCATTTGAGAAAATATAAATCTAAACCTAACTATTTTATAATTATATATATAGCTCAATTCTCTATTAAAACTTAAATAAATATTATAATTTATTGAAATTGTGAAAATAAATAAATACACTGCCTTCCTAAAAATAATTTAGCACACCCCAAAAAACCATTACATTTTAAGTTCACAAACATGAATATAATTGTTTCGTAATTCTTAAGATGATTCCGTGGATTGATAAAATCTAAATAAAAATTATACATATTATCTTATAAAAGAAAATAAAAATGAGTACAATAAAATTTCCATTTCTAGTCTTACTATTATTTATAATACATTTTCCATTACAGCGTAAATTAACTTTTTCATTAGTGTCGCACATATTCCTCTTTCAGATCATTTTTTCATGTGTTATACCTCTTTCTCTCTTTTACAAACCTTCATAAAATCAATACCGGCGAGAGGTCCGGCTTGGGAAGTCGATAAACTGGTGCTACTGTGCCAGTGCAGAACAATATATTCATATTTCCTATATACAATATTATTAATTATATTCATATTTCCTATATAGAATAGTTTAAAATAGCTGAATATTCCAATGCCTATAGACTAACGCGACAAAACAGAGTTATTCATTCCAGATAGTTCTCCCTGCCCTGAGCCCAACGGGCCTCACTGCGACGGAGGCCGCCACTCGCCAGCTGACAGTTTATCGGTAGTACGCCGAAAAAAAACATTAGAACCCAGGGTAAGCTCTAGCTCCACCGCATTACATGGGGTTTCAGTTGGATGAGTTTTGAGTTTACTGAGATCGTGGCAATACTGCGTCTGTGCCTCATCAGCAATACCGGATTCTTCGTGTTCCCGGGCTGTCGAAAACGTSAAGTATTTATCTCTGTACTTGTCATCAAATTCRCCATTTCCTGCTGTCTTCTGTAACACGTTTTCTACATCTCCCCARTCGTCAGATTTGCTGCTCGAWTCGATATGATCGCTAACGGCTCCACGCTCGCCTTCAATTTGTTTAGATTTTGCGTGCGAGACTCTCTTGAATCTGCCTCTTGCCTTCACTGATCTCTGAAGTTTGTGGCCGGCCATAGCTTCCATAGGGAGGATATGAGGCGCCCAACTGCCCCGTAGGATGCTGTCGACCCCGGCCTGCAGACGCTCAGCCCAGTTTCCCGAGCAGAGAAGTCCAAGTGATCCAGATATCGGATTCACCATCCTGCCGCAAGCTTCATATAAAAGAGACCTGAATATTGCTGCACGATCCACCACACAAATTACGTTTACAGCTTATCCTGCACTCTTTCTCTTCTGGTTGCAATTAAATTAAGGAAACTGTGCATTCTATAACCGGGTCGTCCCACGTGTGTGTAACATCAACAGTATTAAATGTAGACATTGGCATTGCAATATGCAAGATTCATTTCTAAGTTTGGAAGCTTTGATGTACATATGGAATTCACAAAATGGGATGTATATCAAAATCAGAACATAAAAAATATGAGAACTTGAAATATGCAACCCTAATTTGAAACTTCTAGGTGAATATGATATTATAACCCTAATTTTGAAACTTCTGTGTGAATATGATATTATATAGGTGCGTGCATATTATTCCCCAGTCCGAGTTTAGGTGGGTATTACCAGGCCTCAAATTTTCCGGGCCATTGCTTATGAGATTCACCAGCCCCGCGCGCCCATAGAACTTGGCTAAGAAAATAGTGGCGTTCGCCTGCGATTCTGCGGTCCTTATCCACTGGAGGCACGGCCTAAGAATGCATGATTCGGTGCATCCCTTTCGGAGCACTC
>JASDQU010187903.1:2187-16616 GCA_032191745.1 Picea mariana
ACAAATCATATTTGGATGATGAAATTGATGAGGGGTTTTGGTTAAGGTACATGTTGGGTACATGGTTGAGACAAGTAGTTGATGAGTTGGCACATACATGAGGTGTATAGTTGATGATGTTGGTACATATTGATGAGTAGTTGACACATGATTGGTACATATTTGGTACATGGTTGGATGCACTTGTTTATGGTACAAGTTGATTACAGGTTGGTTCATGGTTGATGCACTTGTTTATGGTATAGGTTGATTACAGGTTGAGGTACAGTTTGATGCATGGTTGATGCATGGTTTAGGTTTATTGGTACAGGGCTACAATGGTATATCTCACAGTGATAGTGTGAAAGTGTTTCCATCATTCTACTTCTACTTCAGGGAAGTTGGACGGGGCAATGACAGGTGGTTGTAGCCACCTTCCGGTTGTAGTCGGAGAACATAGGGGGTTGTAGCCTCCTTTTGGATGTAGCCAGAGAATAGGGGAGTTAAAGATTCTCTCAGGTTGTAGCCTAAGAAACAAGGGGGTCAGAGCCTCCTTCCAGTTGCAGCTGGAAAACAAAGGAATTTGGTGCTTCCAATGAATGTAATTCTTCAAGGCATATAAGAAAAAACATTATGTGGTTTTCTTCCGCTTTGGGTTTCCACGTAAAACACTGGTGTACTGTGTATGTGTATGATTGTTCATTTGTTCATTACTTATTTACTCTGCAGTTATTGGATGATAATGCTACATTGATATAACACTTGGATTATATGGTTAAAAATGATTAAATTTCTCTATTACCGATTCACCCTCCCTCTCAATAATCCAACAAGGAGTAGAGTAGAATAGGCTAAAGTCCTTCCTTTGCATAGTTCAACTTTTCTTTCTAGTTTGTTTAATTAGTTTATGTTTTTGTTTTCTCTTTGTTTACCGTTGGTTGAAAAGTGAATGAAATTATCATCCAAGATGGAAAGAAATATAAGGTTTGACCACTAATTTTTCCAGTAAACCAATTTTTAAATTTAATTTTATAAGTGGAAAAAATTTATTTCATCTTATTCTCAAATTTTTCTATATGTTAAATAGTTTTTAGATTAGTACTTATTTGATGAGCATCATTTTTCAAGCATTGTGTTATCTCACAATTGAGAGTTTTTACAAAGGATACTATTATTCCTTCTTGTGATGAAAATGGACACTTAGATTTGTCCCATACTCATATTCACATAATTCTAATTTGGAAAAGTTTGCTGAATTGAGATTCTTATGAGTTTTGGGCTTGTTGTCCCACACACAGTAAATATAAGTTTGAGTGACTATTATACCCATTTGAGATTGAAACCACTCCAATTCCTTACATTTCTTTGGATGATTATTTTGGATTTGGAGTTGTTCAAATGATTTCTTGCGCATTAAGTATGTTCAGTTACTTTCAGCCAACATAAACTTTATATATAATTTTTTTTAGCATAGTGAACTTAGCTTATTTCTATTCTGTTTGAGCTATTTTCCGTTAGCACTTTTAGTTTTAATTTATGGGCACTGGGTACATGTGTCTTATGCTTTGTTTAGTTATTTTTTCAAGGAGGATTTCCATCTATTATCTTGCAGCTCTCTTCACCAAAGTTTCATCTAATACACAACAAAAATAGATATTCTTTTAGGCTGCTTGGAAACATGTTTTGACATTGTGGAAAGCACTCTTATATTAAATATTTTTCTGATATTTTTTTTCAGAAAATTACTTGGGAACCAATCCTTTTATTCCCCAACTCATTGGTCAACTAAGGTCTCAATCGTAGCATTGTTAATCTAATGGATTTTCAGACCTTATATTGTCTTGAACAATATATTTTCATCCTTTGGGTTTGATGATTTTGGGTCACTAATTATGGTTACATTTTTGAGAAATCTTATTTTTATCATGGATGAGAACTATACACTTATCTCATGTTGAATCCATTCAAATGCTCGAAAGTTGTAAGCGTCTTTATGGAATATGTCAATGCAACTTCTAAGATTCTAATTTCAAATCTTCATCATTTTTTTTTATTTTAGCCATGATAGTAAGTTTCAATATGTGAATATCTTGTGGGCTGTAACTCAGTAATCTATTGGGCCCCACACTCTCCATCACTCCTCGAACCCAAAATCAATTTATTCATAATCAGAAAAGATAAGTATTGTTTGGGCTAATTAAGAATATCTTATATTTGATCCCTTTTACTCATGAGATGGATAATTTTGTCTTCTGGATTATATGCCTCATGATTTTAAACGAAAACCCATCTAGTAGAGAGACAAGCTACACACTCTTCTTTTCCATTTCGTTTATGCGACATGTAATCTCAATGAAGTGAAATTCATGTTGTCTCTACCTGGAACACTCTTGGGAGACTAAAGATATCAATTTTATGGACTTTCCCATCATGCTAAACTTTAACTCATTAGAATCAGGCTTTAGTCATTTAATTCATTTATGATTTCTAATTCTATCTTTCATTTATGATGGGGAGGTCAAGCCATCTAGGTTGTGATTTCAAATTTCTTTCTTTCTTATGAAAGTGTATTAATTGCCACCATTTACACAAGGATTTCTTCTTTCCTCTCACAAGGTTGAAGATGATTATACATGTTCCACATCATTGTCATCAATAATAAAAGGAAACACATGCCTTGGAGTTCAATCTTGATAATATTTGAATCATATTTTTATGACTCAGGTTTGTTGATGGACTCGTGTATTTAGAGGATAGGTGGAATTGAAGTATTATGGTCTTTTTTTCTTAATTTGATAGATTCTGAATCCAAGAACAAGTCATTGTTTCTAGACGATCCAAAGATCACAACAATCAATGACACTAACCTTCATGTTAAATGGAATATTCCGGGAAGAGCAAACAGTGCTTATATCTCAAGAAGAAGGTTGTGGTAGCTGATTGAATGAACAATAGATGAATACTTGATGAAAACATTGGCATTTGCATAAGTTTTATGAAAACCCACTTAGTTTAAGTTTACATTAGCCTAGCATGCTTTGCTTAGAATTGGTTTTAATTTTGACCTTTATCTTTCTTTTTAGTTTAATTTCATTTTAATAAGTTAGTCATTCAAAGGAATATTTCTTCCCAAACTGTCTAAAAGATGATCACACCATTCGCTTTTGTTATGTAGGTTGGGGAAATGGCTTATGCAACCAACAAATAGAGATTATTCTCTTCAATGAAAGTAATTTAGGGAAGTGTTAATCTAAACTCGACCACTTAGATTCCTTTGTGATGTTTTGTCACCAACCCAGCAATTAATCAAAGATATAGCCTCATTCAAGTATTCTTTTTTTGTTCAGGATATTGTCGATGTTTGGAGTCATTTTAATGACTATTTTGAAGGATCCATAACTATGATTTTTCCTCTTTTCCTTATTAGATTGAATTATTGAATCTATGTGGCTAACAATTATCTTTTATAGCAAAGAGAAAATGGTATTTTTGTGAGAAATATGAAATGTTTCTTCTATTGAAAAATCAATTATCCACCAGTGTGCAAAGGATTCACTTATGTCACAAAATCTTAAGAGCTTATGGGTTTGTGGAATGTTTCATGCAATTGGTTTTTGGAAATATGTTTTAATTGAGCATCTACATCAACCCATTTTTCTAGATTCTCGGAAGATTGTTTTGTTGCAATGAATGAAAGAAACTGTATGTGACAATGTGAGTGGAGACTTGTGTTGCAAATCTTTTACACTAGATCATCAATTCTCGTACTCTAGTTTGTTTTTATTTTAGATCAGAAACTATGGGAATCTTTTCATTGGGCTTGATATTGAGTGGTTAAATTTTCTTGATTGGTCATTTCCCTTGGCTTACTATCGATTGTTCACTAAAAACAATTTCACTGTTGTTGCACCAGATTTGTTACTTGTTGTTAGGTTCTATTCTCATTATTTTTAGCCAACTTTCATCCTTTCGACGACTAACACTCTAGATTCAAATTCCTTATAGTTTTTTTTTTTTCCATCAATTGGCTTCTAATTTCAGCACTTTATTTCTTCTTGTACATATTGCTTCCATATTTTGATTTGAATGCTGGTATGTTCCTTGAACTAAATTGACTTATTATCCTACCTTGAGGATTACTCTTTAAAATTTTGGTGAGGGGTTGGTCCAATTCTAGCCACATACTGAATGTATGTTTTACAAGTCATAGGATGCATGGGATGGAACACATGTTTTTGTTGATCATACCATGATAATCTATAAGTATTGGAAAGTGTCTATCCACTCTTTTCTTTGAGCTCCATCCATTTCACATAAATAAATTGGCCAATACTATGATATTTTTTGGGGAGACATGTCAGTTAAACTAAAGCACATAACATCTACTCTGCAAATCAAAGCAACTCTCATACCACCCCACTTCTTTCACACCCTATGTGCACATGCATATCTATATATAAATCTAAAATGGCGAACATATTATGAAATAGAAAAAGAATTTGAAAGCACTATTAATAGTGTGGAAAGTACAAGTAAACATGTCAGGGCTATGGATACTTGTTGATAGTAGAGTCATGCTTGTATGGTATCGAGGCAACTTTGTCAGGGCTATGGACGCTTGCCGACAACGAAACAATGCTAGGAAAAGAGAGATGAGGAATACACTTATGTAGATGTTTTTTTGTTAACAAAAGTGAAAGATCATGGTTGAACCATAGCTAATATGAAGTCTGCAGCCTGTAAAAGAATTTATTTCATTAATTGGCTCTTTGAAAAAGGTGTGTTAGATTACTAGTACTAGAAACATTGGGTTATTTATTTTATAATTTTGGTATCATTGTGGTACCCATGACTATTAGAAAATTTTCTATAGTCATGTTGAGCTTATCTATAAAACTTAGATTTGAAGTAAAGGCCCTAGACTTCTATTGATAGAGATAACTGGCTCTTCTAGTGTGTCACCATTTCTTGTGGCCACAACAACCCCTCTTTACTTTTTCTTTTACAAGTGAAAGGAAAGGGATCCCCAACTAAATTTTCAAACCTCTTTCCTAATCCTCTACTGCTTGAGCCTAATGCTGTTTATTTTCCTACATTGAGGGAGTTGGGGGTTTTATCTTGATTGATGACTATCTTTGATTGGTGTTGATTATTCCTTTTGATATGATGATTTCAAATGTATTCATTATTCTTATTGACCTATGATGTTTTCTTGACATTTGTGTGATGGAATTGACATGTCATCTTCATACTTTTGTTGATTTCGAAATGCTTGGTGATCTTATGTGGCTACAAGGTTTGATTTTCTATTGCATCTCTTGATTGACTAACTCAAACTATGCATATTCATGTTGGCATGATTGTACTTCATGTTTTGATCTTTTATATTGTCACATGTATATCTCAATCTTTTGTTTTGAACTCTAAGTCTAAATCACCTAATTATCGATCCTTCATTTGAGTTGAGACTTGGCACATGTAGTTTCAAGATGTTCATCTACAACCACCATGTTATTGTTGAATACACATAACACTCTCTTCTAAATTGGCTTAAAGGCAAGGAATATATTGTTTATAATATTGGCAAGCCTTCTTTTGGTCACATGGTTGATACCATTCTTCTGTTTTGCAGGTGTGGGTTTGCAAAGACACTTCATTCATATGACCACTCTAGCCTTGAGAGGCCTTTGGGGGAATCTCTTGATTCTTGTCCATGACCTAAACCTTTATTCTTGCATGAATTCTCCTTATTGGGAAGGGAATTACCTTCACTTGTAGTTTTCTTGAGTTCTAAAGCCCCTAATGCTATCGAACCTACTTCTTCCACAAGCCTGTCCCTGAAACTTTTCATACTAATCTATACTGAGTCTCTTTTGGTCTTACCTCTTTCCAAAATCCATTCCATAAGTCCATTCATCTTCTCAGTCGTGAGTCCTTTTTGTACCGTTGCCTTATGAGTCTTAGCTATCTGTCCCATGAATGGTGGTCTAATGTAAAGACCTTTTCCTCTACCTAATTGATTCCCGTTATTTGCAATATGAGTATGTATGCTCTTTGACATGTGTGTATTGAGTGGATTAAGTTGTCATGTGTGCTTGGTTGGAGTCGACCTCCTGTTTCTACTTGTCACAACTTGCGACGTTAAATCGTCACACGAAGCGTCGTCCCTTCTCCTTCTTCGATTTCCCTTTGTCGCAACTTAATCACCATATCCTAGGTCACCATATGCCTCACTCCTCTCCATGATGCCTGTTTTTTCGAATCCTACCCTACACGTTTTTTTTTTGAATTGCGGCCCCTAGATGCAGAACCCTGAGGGGGCGTGGAACTTAGAATCGTGCAATTTGGTCTTAGTTTTCTAAATTCTAATTTAATTAATTATTTTTTTAATTTTATTTTATAAATGTTTATATTTATATTTATTTTATTTTGTGTATATTATTTTATTGTAATTACTTTTTAATTCTTATGTAAATTATTTATTTTTGTTTTCCCTTGGTTTTTCCTTAAGATTAGTTCGAGTAGTTACTTTTACTCAAGGGAAAATTTATTCACATTAAATATTTTACATGTATAAAATAATTTGCACTAAATAAACAAACCATTTAATTAAGACCTACATTTTATATATATATATATATTCTTTTTTATATTATTTCTTGTTTTATTTTTATTTAATTAATTTGTTTAAAGTTATTTTTAATTTTTTATGGATTATTAGTTTTTTGTAGGAAAAATAAATAAGCAACTTGAATGGGTCTAATGGTTATAAACATGTGCTTCCTCCTCATAGGTCACAGGTTCAAATCTAGAGGGGATTAACATAATTTTTATCATTTTATTAATTTTATCCTTAGTAATTTTTATTTTTCACTAATGGTTGTTATTAGTTTAGTTTGATTTTGATTTTACTTAATGAGGGTTAATTAATTCTTGTAAATTTTGTAAATAATTGTAAATAATGTAAATAATTTTGGCTATTTTCTATTTTTTATTTTATTCTTTAATTATTCTTTTAATTTAAAAAAGCAAAATTAGTTGAAATTAAACTACGAGCCACATGTCCCAAGCATTCCTAGATTCGTATTAAAACTATCTATAGGGGATAAACCATTTGAAATTTTGATTGTCAAACTCACTTATGTATGTGTGACTCATTTTTGCAGTTTGAAGATCAATGGTCCAAATTCACCCACGGGCTAAATCGATGGCTATTCAGCGATGCTCTTTAAATGAGCATACATTTTTCCACATGTGTCGGAATTAGGTCTATGATACCTCGTTGGAAAGGTATAGGACAAAGGAATGCAATGGAATAGGTATCCATGCCAAATACATGATAATATATATCCAAAAATGAAGAAAACAACAAACCACGAATTTAGGGGAAGAAATAGACATACAAACTTCAAACAACCATATCTAGGGCTACAGGTAACAAAATCAGGCCAACAATAGCTCAATGGAAAGATGGAGGAGAGAAGAATAGGTTTGGATAGCAAGTGTTGGTAGATACTGAGTGGACTTATCTGAAAACAAAAAATGCATATGAGATCTGAATTTATTTAAAGAATCGACTATGCAGACTTCAAACAATCACATCTCAGGCCACAGGAAATGAAATCGAGCCAAGAATAACTCGATGGAAAGATAATATAGAGGAGGATCCAAAGTGATCTTGTTCAGTAGGCCAAGGCCAGAAATTCCTAGAATAACTCAAGGAATTCATAAGACAACACCAATCAACTAAGTGAATAATGTTTTTTAAATAAATATCTTTTGTAAACCTAGGGAGAATGTAGCCACCCAAGAATCTCTTCATCTTCCATTTGTAACTCACACATATACATTTTCGAATATGCAAAAGAGATTTGAAATGTAAAAAAAACCAAAAAAAGAGAAATGAAACGAACAACCRCTATAACTGAAGAGCCTCTCTTGTTTTATAAAATAGAGCTTGCTAAATGTAATAATTACTTTCGTCTTTTGTAATGAARGATAGTACTATTACTTCTGAGTTAATATAGAAAAAAAGACATCTTGAAGTCATAACTATTTGCAAATGCTTGTGGGATTATTCTACACTTGTATTTGTGGTTTACATTTTCTGGGTATTGATCATGTGAAGTATTTTTGTGCTTAGTATCTAGAATCCTTATGTTGTTGTGATTTCTTATGAGTGCAGCGATGGTGTTACAAGTCTCATGTTCAACTATTTGAAATTATAACTAAAATATTATTGATATAATATACTTTGGCGGCCATGAATTATTTTTGTTGTCCATATATCATTTTAAGTTGTGATCATATATTAGTTTTKCTCCCGCAGGATAGGTTAGAAGTAGTTAGATTAGATTAGTTTTTTTTATTTAGACTATCCTTAGGATTAATYAGAACTCTTTGGGGGGTAGTCTGTTGTCTCTCCCCATTTTTCTTCTTTTAATTCTGAGTGACAATGAGGCCCATACACTTGTTGAAAATGCTACACYAAACGAGAGTAGGTGTGATTGGGACTTGCCATCGGGTGTTCTCCCTTACCTATTTGACAAGCCATTTAGACCTGTCAACAAGATGCAATATTCATGTAGAGAACCAACCAATATCGAATGAACAAGGATGGGATTTCCTACATCATCAATGCACATAAAGGCAAGTCAAATATCTCACTAGTAAATACCAACCAAGCCAAGAAGTTGATTAGTTCTAGTAAGAAATACGTTTTGATTTTCTTAAGAGAAAATCCGTCTCATGATGAGTCAATGAGAGTGAAGGCATCCCTAGAAGGGTGTACTAAAGAGAAGAAACATCATTTGGAGGAGTCTCTACAAGAATACAAAGGAATTTTATGGGATCCTAAAGGGATACCACCTAAGAGGGAAGTGGAGCATGAAATCCAATTATTGCTAGACTCTCCCTTGCTAAATATTGGGCTATATAGACAGTTTGTCCTAGAAGAAAATGAAGTAAAGAAGTAGTTGCAATAGTTTTTGGAGTAAGGTACGATTTTACCAATTACCTCACCTTGTGGGTCACCCATCATAATTGTGCTCAAGAAGGATGGGACTTAGAGAATGTGCATCTATTACAATGAATTGAACAAGATTACATTGAAGAATTGATACCCTCTGCTAAGGATCGATGATCTGTTGGACCAATTGAAACATGACAATTACTTCACTAAGTTGGATTTGAAATTAGGATATCACCAGTTACTAGTCAAAAAAGAAGATACCTGGAATATTACCTTCAAGAAAAGACAAGGTTTGTATGAGCGGTTGGTTATACCATTCGGTTTATGCAATGCACTAGCTACATTTAGGATATTAATGAATGCTTTTTTATGCCCTTATCTAGATTCATTTTTTATTGTTTATTTGGATGATATATTGGTTTATAACGCTATCTGGGAGGGGCACATCTCACATCTTAAGAAAGTTTTCTCAGCAGTCTTTATTGTATTTGGGTTATGTGATCGATGGAGGGGAGCTCAAGAAAGATCCCACAAAGATGGAGGATATCATGAAATGGCTAGTTCTTACAAATTCCACTGAAGTTAGGAGTTTTTTTGGCGTAGAAAAATACTTTTGGAAGTTCATAGCTTTTTTTTCAATGATAGCTGCACCATTCTACACTATAACAACTAGTTATTAGAGTTTCCAGTGGGGGAAGAATCAATAGAAAGCCTTTGATGAGATGAAAAGAAATATCAGTCAAGAATCAATGCTCACATTACCAAACTTGCAGAATCTATTTGAAGTGGAGATAGATGTAAGTGAGTATTCCATGGGAGAATTTTTGATGCAAGGAGGAAGGTTGATATGCTATCATTATGAAGTATTTCATGGGGTAGTTCTCAACTACGCTACCTATGACAAGGAGCTCTATTCCTTGGTACAAGCTATCAAAAAGTAGAAGCACTATCTGATGGGAAAGGATACAATCATCCACACATATCACCAACCACTACAATATTTTCATGCCTAGTGTTAGCACTAGAAGTCACCCCTAGATTGCGGTAGAGGTAAGCCTGATACCCATTAGTTTGTATGTCACGAAAAATAAATATAAAGGCAGTCTAATGGACGCAGACTCAGGATGGTATCATTTTAACTCAGAAAACTGGGATGGTATGCACAAATAGGTGAGATCTTGATCTAACTTCAATCAGTAAGTTGTATTAAGGGTGAGTAGGAGGAAGAACTTGAGAAGAAAATGTAAAGGCCTTCTATGAACGTCAGGTCTTCCAGCAGCTTAAGGAGGAAAAATTCAGAAAACAAGATCTTTTTGGATTTGAAACTTCAGGAAATTGAAAATGCTATAACAACACTGCAATCAAACATCCATTACAACACAGTCACAACCATCCATGTGAATCCATCAATCATGAACATTCAGTATCAGATGCATAATAAGATGAAGTAATAAAAAGTGACTTGGATTAAGCAAGAAGTATCAACTACAGATACATAACCATAAACCAAAGGATTTACTAAAACTTTACAATACGGGAGCCTAGCTCTACCATCAACCCTAACAAAATATCAAAAGTGAGTATTTATACTCAAAACAACTTGCTCCCTTTAGAAGAACACTCTAGTCATTGCATTCAAGGCTTTCCGTTTACATATTCTTTTGTCAGATTGCATTTGCATTCTTCTGTAAGACACAAGATTAGATCGGTGTGGGATTCACAAGAAAATCCATGACAGGGAACTTTCGGCTGACAGTCTGACCTCCACGGTCATATTTTACATGCTTTCCATTTATGTGGTGAAACGAGGTTTCAAAAACCTTCCCCAACTTCATTAACTACCTTCATTGGGATTAGGATGAAGCCTGACACCCATGAATGCTCTAGGCGAACTCAATACTCATGCTTATCCATATGAAATATTGAGATTTCATATTTCGGGAGCTTTCACTCCCCTTGATTTCAAAAATCTTGATGCTCGCTCCCGTGAAATTGCCCATTCAGATCAAGAGTTGGATTTTCCTCGAATTTGACAGCCAATATCAGCTCCTCGAACAATCTCATTTTCCCGCTGCTTCGACAGGCGCTTTCTTTCCATTTGGCCTCACTTTCCATACAACTCTGGGCTGTGATCGTGGGCCCAACTCTTAGGTGCATCTCAATTTCATGCTTTTCAAACTCTTGATGTGCTTTGTGCTCAAAACTCCAAGTTGCGAAATCGCGATCCCTTGAATCGGATGACATGCGTCCCTTTGAAATGAACGACCCAGATTATTTCATCATTTCGGGACCTTAGTTCATTGAAACTTCTCACCTTAGCCTTCCCGAAAGACTTTCTCCATGGTTTGGATCTTGCACCACATGCCATGTGTCCCTTCAGTACCAACGACTAAGATCAACCTCACGATTTTAGACCTTTGTTCGACACTAAACCTGGTGCAACTGCATGATCCTGATCACTCGATGGTCATCGATCTGATCCATCTGATGGATCTCCGTCATTGAAAATTGATATTGCTCGCTCTCTTTATTTGAGTCCATATCAGACCACTTCAAGTGTTGTTCCTGGTTATCACGAATGCGGCTTGTTTGGATTACTTGAATGACTAGCTAAGGGTTCGGGAAAACAAAATATCAGAGGCAGAGATGAAAAGAGGAATGATCGGTGAAAGAGAGAATAGGAATGCTAAGGGCCAATACTTCTTAGACAGGCTAACAAGGAAAACATGTCAATCAAATGGATGAAGGAAAACATAAGACAAACTACAAGTCTAGAGGGAAAACTTATGACTAGGTTTGCAAAAGGGGGAGGGATAGGCATGGATACAGACTTAGGTAGAAACCACAAACCCTTAAGGTTTTAACAAATTTATATGCTAACATTAAGCTCCATGGGGGGATAGAGCCCTCCCTGCAAGGCTCTAAGAACTCTTTTCGTAGTTCTAGTGCCTTAGTGTTGGGTTGTGGAGTCTCATATCAAAAACAAAACAAAATAAAACATAAATTGTATTTACAATGGTGGGATGTCGATAGCGGCTTTAAACAAAAAACATTTTCAGGAAGTGACCATTTACAGGGCCACCAAAAACTTCATCCCCCTCCAAATTCTGCAACTGGTAGGTGTTGTTTGGAAATGCCTCAGAAATATGGAAAGGACCGATCCAAAGGGATTCAAATTTACCATGTTTACCCTTGTCTTGTTTGGGAGCATCCCATTTGAATAACAGATCTCTTGGTAGGAAATTCTCTTGATTTCTTTTCCTTTCAAAGGCCTGCTTGATTTTATACTGACGATCATGTGCTTTTTCCATCACTTGCTCTCTAGTATGTTGCACTTCTACCAACTAATGTATTCTTCTGATTATGTCATCAGGCTCTCCTTGGTAGTTTTGGAAGAATTTCGCCCCAATTAGGGAAAGCTGAGAAGGAGAAACTTCTTCAATCCCATACACAAGTTGGAAAGGAGAGATTCCTAGGGGCCTCTTTGTTGTTAGTCTATCATCCCACATAACAAATTTTAGCATTGAATCCCATGATTTCTTGTTGTCCTCCAACAATATTTTGATAGTCTTTATAAGGCTTTTGTTATAGGACTCTGCTAATCCATTGTCTTGAGGATAGTAGGGGGTAGAGTGAATCAATTTGATCCTGAACTGTTCATAGAATCAGACCAATGGCTTGGCCTTGAAAGACGCAATGTTGTCAGTGATAATCCTTCTTGGACAACCAAATATTGCTATAATATATTCTAAAAACCAATGATCACCTTATGAGAAGCACTCCTAGTGGGGATAACTTCTATCCACTTGGTGAAATAGTCTGTGGCAGTCAGGATCCATCTGTGTTGACCGCTTGATGCAGGGTGAATTTTCCCAATGAATTCTAGACCCCATTGTTGGAAGGGCACTGAGGCCACCACAAGCTTTAATGGTAGAGACTTGAGCTGCTGCTTCCCAGAGAATTTTTGACATTTGATACAAGCCCTGATTTTCACACAGACATAAGTGAATAGAGCAGGCCAGTAGTGCCCAATCCTGAGAATTTTGTAGGCTGTGGTTTTCCAAAAATGATGTCCCCCACATAGGCTTTAATGGAACTCAAATATAATCCTTTGGGCCTCTTGTGGGTCTAGACATCTCAAGAGCACTACTAATGGGTCTTTCCAGTACAAGACCTAGTTAATAAGGCAATATCTGATTGCTTTGAGCTTTAAAGCTCTTGCCTTGCTTTTCCCCATTCCATCTGGAGGTCACAACTCTTGCAAAAAATATATAATGTCTTTATTCCAGGTGCATTCTGCCAATGGAGGGATGTCTCGAGAAATTTTATCAGACAACTCAACTTGCTGATCTTCTGAGAAAGTGTCAATGAAATTGACCCCCAAATATTTACAATTATATTCAACTAATAACTTGGCTAAACCCTGGCCTTTAACTAGCTTGGTGGGTTTTATTTCCAAATCAAATTCAAGGATTCTGGCAATCCATTTGCTCCTTCTCCTATCTATGTCAGGCTGAATGAGAATGTCCTTCACAGAATCTGAAGGAACATATGCATTGATTCTTGAATGCAAAACATAGACTCTAAAATATTTGAGAGCTTTCACCAAGGCATAGGCCTGCTTTTACATGATGTCATACCTGATCTCTGCATCTCTTAATTCTCTGTCGAAAAAGAAAATAGGTTTTTCCATCCCTGCATCATTATTTTGTAGTAAAACAACTGCCACTGTGTCAAATGAAAAAAAAGAGAAAATCAGAAAATCCTTGGAGTAATCAGGACTGATAAGCACATGTGCTTCAGTCAATTCCTTCTTGATTGGGTTAAAGGATTCTCTGGGTTCAACATTCCATTTTACTTCATTCCCTTTCCTGAACATAGTGGAGATATGTTTCACTAATTCAAAAAAATTTGAAACAAACCTTCTCAAAAAATTAATTTTGCCTAGGAAAGATTGAACCTCCCTCTTGGACCTGGGAAGTGACAAGGCTTGAATAGCTTCCACCCTACTTGGATTGATCTCAATTCCCTCAGCTGATACAATGTGTCCCGACAATTTTCCTTCCTGCATAGCAAATAAAGACTTCTTGGGATTTAGGGAGAGACCAAACCTTCTGCATTTCGAGAAGACCTTTCTCAGATGCTAACAATGTTCTTTATCAGATTTGGAGAAGACTGTTATGTCATCTAGATAGATGACCACAAATTTATCTCTTTCTCCAATGAATGCGATGTCCATGGTTCATTGGAAGGTTGCTCTTGCATTCATCAATCCAAAGGGAATTTTGGCATACATGAATGTGCCTCAAGAAGTGGTAAAGGCAGTCTTTTCTCTATCTTCAGGAAAAAAACAGATTTGATTGTAGCTAGAAAAACCATCAATCATGGAAATCTTGGATGCACTAGTTACCCTTTGCAATATGTGTTCCATCTTTGGCAATGGGTAATGGTCCTTCTTGGAGCTTCTGTTTAGGTTCCT
>JASDQU010187904.1:0-17713 GCA_032191745.1 Picea mariana
GGGAGTATGAATGGAGAATGAGCTAAGTGTGCATTATATGTGTCAATGGCTAGGGAATTTTGGGATAATTCTGATGTATCTTATATGAATGCAGTGCACACCTATTGTGAAGAATGAATATAGATGAATAATATAAGAAGCTAGTTGTTGTGGATGTGGTCCAGTTTGGGTTGAACCACATTAAATCTCTATTTCATGATGCATGTTGTGATGCATTTCTTTTATGTTTTGTTTATGGTGCACATGTAATACATAGATGGATATTATGAATACATTATATGATAGTTCTGCACACGTATTGAATGATTAAGTAAGATGAATTTGTCATGTGTTGTTACGTTGTTATGATTTCCTGCCCAAGGTATATTGCATGTTGAATGAATGTTAAGTAAGAATGAATGTTAGAACTGTCTCCATTTCCTTCATGACTGTGGAACCCTGGTTCCTACAGTCCCCATAGATACCTCGGGTGAGACTTCACTTGCTTCCGGGTGATGCTGAAAGGGTCGGTATCTTGGGATTTGTTGGTGAATTAATGTTTAACCCCAGGTCTTCCCACTGCGCGCCAATGAATGGTTCCATTGTTGGGACTAGGATTTGCGATTGAGGGGGATGTGGAGACCTACTAATGAGGATATTGCACAAGAGTTGAACGCGAAGGAGATCAAGTTTGTTGTAGATCAAAATAAGAATCCATGAATCAACGCAGAGAAATGGCTACAAAGGTATGTGTTTACAGAGTTGCATGAAATTTTCTTTGCTGATTTTTTGAATATTTTAGCAGAGTGGATCCAAAGATTAATTGAACAGATCAAAATATTTCATATTGTTGTTCCGAGAAATCAGACTCCTGTGTTAATTAGAAAAGTCAATTCTATAAGCAATCGAGTATCAAGCACAATAGATTACTGGCTAGAAAGTGTGTTCGGAGGTTACATTACTGAATTTTCCATATATTGCACTTAGTCGTATAGCGTTGCTGAAAGGGAATTCTTTAAGGGACTGCGTGGAAGATACCTGAAGTAACTATCTAATTGGATTAATATGTTGTTGTGTGACAAGGGAGTTATAAAATGGAATTTGATTGACACACACTTTCGTACACATAGGGGGATTGGGGGTTGACTAGGGGATGGTATGAGCATAAAGAGGGATGAAGAGAAGGAATGAAAAACATAAGGGCTGAGGATGGAAGAAGAGTGTGCGACGAATGAAGAAATTGGAGTATTGCACAGTGGTAAGATATTTAGACCAAATAAGAAGAGGACTGTGGCTGAGAGAGAGGGGAAGCACAACAAGATCGAGGAAAGAGACATCGGTGTAATAATTCATATCAAAGGAAGTTTGTGCATATAATTAAATATTCGTCAGCTCAGTCTAGTAGAAGAAGATCCCATTTAGATTAGACTATGCCTCAAACCTATGACCCCGTATGCGTTTCCAAGAACTGAGGTAAGATCTGAAGCTTTATCAATTATAGTTGGTGAAGAAAGTAAAGATAGTAGTAAAAGTATTCATAGTAGTGGAATTAATACATCGAGTCATAATTAGTTAGTGTTATCAAGAAAGAATATCGTGCATAACATGATGACAGGAGTAGATCCTACTTTAAGAATGCCTATCTTCCATGGAGCAGGGATAGAGCATATAGAAAAACATTTGTTCATCTGTGAGACAATATGGACTTTGAAGAACATCCAATATGATAATGAAAATATTGCACAGTTGGAAATGACATTTAGAGATCACGCATTGTTATGGTACATGAAATATCAGACTATGAAACCTGCAGAATAGACTAGAACATTGGTAGAGGATTGTTGCAGCATATACCCTTCCCTTTGACTCAACAAAATATTATGTCATAGTTGAAAGCCTTGGAAATTGATATGAAATTAGAAGCATTGCCGATAGGAGAAAATGGAACAGGAATGGCTCAAGTGTAGTTGAAATTAGTAGTGCTGACTATTCAGTTGCAGGATAGTGAGAAAGAAAAATAAAAACACAAGAAAGTCTGGTGTATCACGTGTAGAACAAAAGGACATCATAAGAATGAACTCCCAACATTTCAATAGTATTTGAATATAGTATCTATGAGTCCATTAGGGGTATGGTGCGATATTTGTAACGATGGGTCACCACCCTCATAATTTCCCATTGATGCAAAAGTACAAAAGTATTGCAATAAATATGTTTTGTAACTTTTGCAAGTCTGTCAGACATGAAGAGAAGGATTGTCATGCATTTGATTTGATGAGAGGGCACACTGCAAATGCATACAGATTCCAAGGATAAGAATAAGAAGGAGGAGTGGTGTAGTATAATACTCCAAGAGGTTATAATCAAGTAGAAAGAGGGGAGTTCAGAGGCCATGAAAGAGGAGGATTCGACAGAGGTAGAGGACCAATTATATGTTATAACTATAATCATCTTGGACATTTGGTGTGAGACTTTATGAATCCCTGCACGACATGTACGTATTACAAACAACTAGACCCTGCGACGGAGGATTGTCCCCAGTTGATCGTGAAATGGAAAGAAAAGAGGAACACAAATGTATAGATGATAGTAGTAGAAGTGAACGAAGGAAAACCTAAGATAACATCTGATATGAAAATGCCAAACGAGTTCAGATACCAACTTGATCTGAAATATCAACAAACTCTGATACCAATTCAACCCGAAAGCCCTTAGATGTCAATTAGTTCATAAATACACATAAATATCCAATCAGATTTGGGAAATTGAAAATTGACTTAACTATTTGAAAAATATCATGTGAATGCCTTACTTATCCATAAACTTCATTAACTGATAAATACAACTTACGGAAATAATGAGTGCCAAAATAGAGAGAAATAGTCTGCTTTTATTAATTCTCAAAATGCCAAAATTACAATAAATGGGATTACAATGTAAAATTTGATGTCTCTCTTCAATTCTCCTGCTCAATCCTAGAAACATAGGTCATTATTGAATTCCTCATGAAATTATGAGAAAAATGAGTATAAACTTGACTATGTTCAGAACCGGTGCTTAACAAGACTATGAGTCTCATACATGAAAAATTGGACTAATACTTTTCATACATAATATTTTTACATAAAATAGACATCACCATCAGATTCCTATCGAAATTCTTAGAAAAATGAGTATAAACACCCTATAGTTCCCTCAAAGAACTCTATGGCATGCAAAACAAGACACCCAAAAGAGCGACACCTCTTGCACGTAAAACAAGGAAAAATTATGAACTTGGCATGAAAGACATGAAATCCCTCTCTTTGTCTTGGATTTCCATGTTACAGGCTTTGGTTTTCATGCCCATTAAATAGGCCTAGGTCGGCCAAACCATCAACCAAAATCTTGGGAGAAATTGGTTTAATATTAAATATAATATTTAATGTTAGATAAAAAAACTAACATGCATGGGGTATTGGTAGGAGGCTTGTTGTTAAGACTAAGGAATATTCTTTGGTATATTCAAATATTCCTCCATAGATCACGGGTTCTATTCCATTCGACCTCCAACAAATTTTGATTTTTCCTTAGCCATTATTGGTTAATTAGAGAGTGCCACGTGGCACTTTCTGATTGGTCCACGTGTCATGTTGTCATTGGTCCACCTTTCTAACACATCACTGTATGGATCCTTTGTCTCAACATATAGTCACCTTCCACCTATATCTACCACGTCATCGTACAGATGCCACATCATTCATGCGGATGACACATAACACTTTTTTATTGGTCCAAATGGACCCTCAAAAATTCCATTTCCGGGTGACACGTGTCAGCCTGTCGTGTTTCCATGTCACCATGATAACATCAGCATGATGTCATATGTTAGTTGTGCAACCTATATGGATATGCCACGTGGCATTCTGTGGGTCTTCCACGTGGCACCCTTCTTTGACTTTTGCCATGTTTTGACCAAACTTTGACCGACAATAACTTCTTCATACGAACTCTGTTTGAGGTGATTTTTACACCATTGGAAAGATATCCCAGATATCTACGCAATGAATGGATTTTTAAGAGAATTTTATTATATCATTTTTTGAGCATTTTGGATCCTCTTAAATCACTTTGAGCGTTCTGGATCCTCCTGGATAACACCTCCCTATTGAAGAACTTTTGGACCTCCAAAAGTACAGATCATTAAGAAAAAAAGTGAGAATGATTTTGCCTCACTTTTCCAATATCACCCATCCATCCTTCTTGGATAATGAACACCTGACTCATCACAACCATAATGAAGATTGAAACAACACTACTGACCAAGTTAACCATTCTCTTAAATTCACAAACTTTGCCATTCATTGTTGTAGTAGCCAACCATATTCCACTGATTAGTAATAGACTGAACAACAAAATTGAATATAYAGATGTGAAAGAGAATGAACCATCAACATATTTCCCCTTCTTAACAAGAAMAATATAAACCAAAGGACACATGTTTTACTTTCAACTGTAGKCTGTAAATATAGATYCTGGATACTAGCATTAACTAGCATGTKCCCTATAGTGAAAACAATGAAATTTGTCTTCATCTGATGAGTTTTCATAATGAACTCAATCCCATCCTTGAAAAGATGATACTTGTTCCATTCCCTATAGAAAATGGCCTTCCTTTAATACAAGTATGGACTTCCGAAAACCATCCCGCAAGTGTCAAATGGAAACACGTCTAATTATACCTCATCAATGAAATTGGAAGTTATCTCAAACTGTAACCTACATTCCTTAGTTACTTGTATCTGAACATTATCACAAATCCAAACCACATGATACGATCTCGGATGAGGCCTGTTAGCACATGAAGTCACCCTTCACATTTTGGGAAAGGCAAGCCCGATACCCATCAGAGTTGTATGTCATAGGTTGGTTATAAAAATGTCAAATGGGCGTAGTCTCAGGAAAATATCGCCTTAAATAATAAAACTAGACTAACATGCAAAAGCATATAAGGTCTTAGTTTAACTTCAGACAGTAAGTTGTAGTAAGGGTGAGTAGGAGGAATACTTTGGTGAGAAAATGTAGAGATCCGCTGAGGGCATCAAGTCTCTCAACAGTTCAAGGAAGAACAAATTTAAACGCGAGAACTTCTCAAATTCAAATTCATAGAAACTGAAAGGAACTGCAACAACACTATAATCAAACTTTCATCATAATGCATTCACAATAATTTAAGTGAATCAGTCAATCATGAACTCTTTCAACATTAGAGGGAAACAAGATGGAGTAAGAAGGTTGTCTGTCATTAAACAAGAAATATTAAATGCATATACATAACCAGGTAACTAGAGAGTTCATTAAAACTTTTCAATTCGGGAGATTTTCTCTACCATCGACCTCTACAAAATAGAAAAAATGAGTATATATACTCAGAGATGCTAACGGCCCCCAGGGACGCAATTGGACCCCTACATTCAAAGCTTTTCATTTCTTCTTCTTTTGTCAGACGCAAATCCAAGACAGTATGGGCTTGGCAGGAAAATTCATGACAAAACGACCTTGTGCTGATAGCCTGCCTCCACGATTGGTGCTCCCATGCTTCCTATTTATGGTTGAAACGAGGTTTCAACCACCTTCTTCAGCTTCATTAACTTCCCTCCTTGGGATCAGGATGATCCTAGACATCCATGAATTCTCTTAGGTGGCGCTCCTGACTTGCTGAGTTAAACTTGGCACCTCAAAACCATGCTGCCTTCTTCTGCAGCTAATACAAACACTCTTGAACCCTTTGGCACAACTCTTTTCAACCATCCCATGTGACTGCAGGTTGTGACCTCATGCTTATCCTGCATGATATTTTTGGTCCTTGCATTTCGGGAGCTTTCACTCCTTCTTGGCCTCAATATCGCGATGCCCGAAATCACGAAACGACTGTTGAGATCGACAACTAGACTTGCTTCGAAATGGATGGCCATGATCACTCCCTGGACAATATGAAATGCCGACTATGTGATGACCATTAGCCCCCTTTCCCAGACCTGCTTCCTTTGTGACCGGGCGCTAGGACTGTGGGCTCAATTCCCAAGAGTTTTTGTGATTTTGCGTTTCGAGGTTTCGGTCTATGGATGCACTTGTCGACAAGAACCCCAAAATTCCGATTCCCGATCCTCTAAAATCTCCGATGTCATATCAACGACCCTTTGCTCCTAACAATCAGACGACCCAAATATTCCTCTCGCAAATCATGATTTCGCGCTCCTTGCTGCATAATCTCTCAACATTTGAAATCTCGATTCCCGCGCTCGCTTGATTCCATATAAGACTGTTCTTAGTGTTGCGGCCTGCAATAATGAAGACTTGGACGACACTACTAGAACTTGGGAAAAATGAAGGCTCAGTAACAAAGGAAAAAAGAGAAGTAATCATCCTTAGGGAGAACAGAAAATCTCGGGGTCAATATCTCTTAGGAAAATTTTGACAAGGAAAACCAGTCGACTAAAAGGATGAAGGCAAACAAACAAAGAAAAATATATGCCGGGAGGAGAAATCTATGACCGGGTCTGCAAAAAAGGGGGAAACGATAGGCAAAATCACAGACCTAGGCCAAAACTAGAATTTTAAAGAACATGACAAGATTAAGAACTAACATTTGGCTCCACAAGGGATGGCATGCTCCCTTCGAGCTGCCAAGAATGCACAGCTCTAGTGCCTTGCTTTGGGTTATGGAGTCTCCTATTGAAAACAAAAAAAAAACAGGCATAAAACATAAACAATATATATAATGGTGGGATGCCGATTGCGGCTTCAAACAAAAAACTTTTGCAGGAAGTGCCCATTTATAGGGCCAGCAAAAACTTCCTCACTCTCCAGATTCTGTAACCTGTAAGTATTATTGGGAAATGCCTCAGAAATATTGAAGGGTCTGACCCAAAGGGCTTCAAATTTACTATGTTTTCCCTTGTCCTGTCTGGGGGCATCCCATTTGATTACTAGATCTTCCATCTGGAAATCTTTTTTCCTGCTCTCCCTGTCAAAGGCCTGCTTGATTTTCTACTGACGGTCATATTCTCTATCCATCACTTGTTCTCTAGTCTGATGCACTTATACCAGCTGATGAATCCTCTTGATCACGTCGTCAGGCTCTTCCTGGCAGTTTTGGAAGAAATTTTCTACCGACAAGGTGAGCTGAGAAGGAAAAACTGCTTCAGTCCCATATACAAGCTAGAAAGGAGAGATGCCCAGGGACCATTTAGCTTTCACTCTATCATCCTACAAATAAAATTTGAGCTTTAAATCACTCCTTGTGGGAATAGCTTCTATCCACTTGTTAAAGTAATCTGTGGTAGTCAAGATCTATCTATGATGACCACTGAATGTAGGATGAATTTCCCCAATGAAGTCTAGGCCCCACTGCTAAAAGGGCCCTGAAACAACCATTGGTTTCAATGACAGGGACTTTAGTTGCTGCTTCCCGGAGAATCTTTGACATTTAACGCAAGCCCTGAATTTCGCATAGACATCAACGATAGAGTAGGCCAGTAGTACTTGACCCTGAGAACTTTGTAGGCTATGGTTTTCCAGAAATGATGTCCCCCACATAGGCTGTCATGGAAATCCAATATAATTTTTTGGGCTTCTTGTGGGTCTAAACATCTTAGAAGCACACCCAGAGGGTCTTTCCAATACAAGGTCTGATCAATAAGGAAATATCTAATTGCTTTGAGCTTTAAATCTCTTGCATTACTCCTTCCCATACCATCAGGGGGCCTTAATTCCTGCAGAAAATATATAATGTATTTATACCAGACGCATTTTGCCAATGGGGGGTTGTCCCGAGGAATTTTATCAGACAACTCAGCCTGCTGATTTTTTGAGCACATGCGGATGAAGTTAACCCCCAAAGATTTACAATTAGATTCAGCCAATAAATTGGATAAACCTTGGCCTTTAACTAGTTTGGTGGGGTTTATTTCCAGATCAAATTTGAGGATTTTGGCAATCCAGTTGCTCCTTTTAACGTCTATATCAGGTTGAATGAGAATGTCCTTCACTGAGGCTGAAGGGACATATGCAATGACCTTTGAATGTAGAATATAGACTCTAAAATCCTTGAGATATTTCACCAAGGCATAGGCCTGCTTCTCCATGATGTTATATCTGATCTTTGCATCCCTTAATGCCCTGCTGAAAAAGGAAATAGGCTACTCAATCCCTTCAACATTCTTATGCAATAAAACAACTACCACTGTATCCAAAGAAGCAAAGGAAAAAATCAGAAAATCCTTGGAATAATCAGTACTGATTAGCATGGGTGCCTCAGCCAATGCCTTCTTAATTTGGTTGAAGGATTCTCTGGGCTCAATAGTCCATTTCACTTCGTTCCCCTTTCTGAGCATGGCTGTGATATGCTTCACCAATTCAGTGAAATTTGAAACAAACCTTCTCAGCAAATTGACTTTACCCAGAAACGACTAAACTTCTTTCTTAGATCTGGGAAGCGATAAGGCTTGAATAGCTTCTACCCTGCTGGGATCGATCCTAACTCCTTCAACTGATACTATGTTCCCAAGTAATTTTCCTTCCTGCAAAGAAAATAATGATTTCTTGGGATTTAGGGAGAGACCAAACCTTCTGCATTTCGAGAAAACCTTTCTCAGATGTTAACGATGTTCTTTATCGGATTTGGAGAATATTGTTATGTCATCCGGATAGATGACCACAAATTTATCCTTTTCTCCAATGAAGGCAATGTCCATGGCTCGTTGGAAGGTTTCTCCCACATTCATCAGTCCAAAGAGCATTTTGGCATACATGAACGTGCCCCAAGGAGTGGTGAAAGCTATCTTTTCTCTGTCCTCCGACATGACAGATATCTGATTGTAGCCAGAAATGACATCAATCATGGAGTTCCGAGATGCACCTGTCACCCTCTGCAATATATGTTCCATCTTTGGCAAGGGGTAATTGTCCTTCTTTGAGCTCCTTTTCAGGTTCCTGAAATTGACACAAAGTCTGATTTCTCTACTTTTCTCTCTCACCGGGACCCAGTTGGTCACCCACTCCGAATATCTCAAAGGCATGATGATCTAGGCATCCAACAACTTCTTTACCTCTCTCTCCATGATATGTAGCAACATAGGATTAATTTGTCTCAATTTATGCCTAAATGGTTTGGCCTCCTCTTTTAGCGGAATCTTATGTTCGATGACGCCTGCATCATATGTTCTGAGATCTTCATACGTCCATGCAAACACATCAAAAAATTGTTTCAATAACTCAACATATTCAACTCTCTTCTCCTTTGATAGGCCGTTTGACAACTTAATGAACTTTGGATCCTCCTTTGTGCCAATGTTGCATTCAACTACATCAACATATTTAGCTAGGCCCTTAACCTTTACTGCCACATCGTTCCCACCAAATAGTCTTTCCAAGGGAACCAATCCCTTTGGAATGTGATTGCTAGGCAGTTGAAAAATATGGTGATTAGCAATTTTATTCAAAAATACTTTAGGGGGAGGATCACTCTTGGGCTCATTATCCTGATCAATGTGTAATGCAGAGAAATCATCAACCAACTCAAGAAATCTTCTGATCTCCAGATCATCCTCGAACACATTCCAATGCTCGATATTATCAAGTACAAAGGGCCTGTGTTTTACTTCAACATCATACTTGAGCTCAGGTGGCAGTGGGATCCTGAATTGACTTTCCAAGACAGCCAGAGAATTGGCCATGGAATATTCTTCTCTGGGAACAAACAAAATGTTGAAAGCCAAGAAAAAGATGTCGATCAGATCCCACACTTCATTCCTATAAGATCTGATCCGAGGATGTTTGGCCTGATAAGCATTTTTTATTTGTTGGACAATCAACTCAACATCCCCAAACACTGCTATCTCCTCAATTCCCATGTTTTTCGCGGCCCGTAAACCCAAAACAAGAGCCTCATATTCTACCACATTATTGGTAGCTTCAAATTCTAATTTGTATGAAAAAGGCATGGTCTCTTGACAAGGTGTTACAAAGACTATTCTAGAAACAACACCTTCCCTAGAATAGGCTCCATTGAAGAACATTTTCCACACAGAGGTACTCAAAGGGGTTTCTTCACGAAGAGTAATGGGCTTTCTGATCTCAAGAGGAGGTTCAAGGGCATCAGTGAGATGCAATAAGATGGATCCCAAATCAGTATCGAGGGAAAAGATAGGATGATTGGTGGGGTCTACTTCGTCACTGATAATGTAGGCCAACTGAGCTTCTTTGTATAGTCTTGTTTTCTCCCCTCTGAACACTGGAATGGTAGCATATGTGAGGTCCATCTGCAAGGTTCCCCCAAGTCCTTTTGTCCAAGATCTTGACAATAACATGCCAAACTTGGGAGGAACATCAGCCACCACAATATCCATGACCACACTTTTCATGGGTAGCTGAAACAAGGTTACCACTAGATCTTTGATGACCCCAAGACATTTCACCCTCCTCGAATCAAAACAATATAAATCATGATAAGCTTTTGTGATTTCTAATCTAAGTTCTTCCATGACAGTCTTGGGAATGAGGTTATGAGATGCGCCTGAGTCCATCAAACAGTTATGCAACACCTTATCATGTAACACCTTATCATGTATGTTGAGTGACATGTAGAAAGGAGGGGATGAATCATCTATTTTTTCTACCATAGGACCTAGGATGATTGTTGGTTTTTTATCTTGGAGGTTTACAAAGTCTGTGGAATGGCAAGATGGCTCAAACTGCAGCAGCTTGGAGAGGGATTTCTTGAAATATTCATTCTTAATTAGCTCTGACAGGGGCACAGGGATCCTGACCTTTTGAATTTCATGCTCAAAGATAAAGGAGGAAGGGGTTTTTATAATTTCTCTCACCTTTGGGACATGGTCTTTGGCTATTGGAGAGGGATTATGAGCTTTCTTTTCCTTGGTGGCATTTTCTGCATGCTTAGCAAGCTTCTCTAATCAGGGAGGTTGAGTAGGGATGTCAGACTCCTCTATTTTCCTCTTATACCAGAGGTTTTTATTTGCTGGGACTGGTATTGGCCTTTTCTCCCTTGCTCAACTCATTTATTTGACTATTCAGGAGGGACTCCTCGTAGGCAGATTGAGTTAAATGGGGAAAAGTGGAGGTGTCTCCAATACAATGAATTTAGGGGTCAATCTCTTCTTCTTCCCTTTCCTCATCATCAACCAGGTTATTTTGAAGAGGGGTTTGAACTTTATGATCATTTCTATCTCTGTCCCTTTGTTCCCTTGGCATAATCTGAGGAACATTGTTGTTTGGCCTCCTAAAGTTTCCTCTGTATCAATATTTTGAGGATTTCTATATGTCTTCTTCCCCTCTAATTCCAACCTCTCCATTCTAGCCGAAAGTGACTTTAGTAACTTGGGTACTTCATCCATTGGATTGGGGGGGGTAGAGGAGCTGGAGGTTGAGGCTACAAATATTCCCCTTCGTCTGTCTCTATCAGTCTTATTCCTGAGTCGGGTGATTGCCAATATGTTAGACTCTACTTTCACAGCCACATCTTGCATATGATCCAGGGAAGTGGCTCTTCTTTCCCTCAACAGGAGGTCGAAATTGGGGTCAAAATCACTAGCGTAAGTAATTTTGGTGGAGGCCTCTCTAGGCTTTTTCTCAGCGAGGATCTTATTATAAATTTTATTGAATATTTTGGAGAAGTTAGAGATAGATTCTCCTTATTTTCTATTCAGGGACCTAAACTCTGTGATATAATAGATGAAATATTTTTTATCCCCCCACTGTCTCAAGAAAACGTTATCCAAAGCTTCTATTCCAGCGATGGATCCAAGAGCCAGAGCTCTGAACCACTTTCTGGCTTCTCCATCAAGACTGTGAGAAAAAATCCTCATCCATACGTCTTCATCTACTATGACATAGTTATCCGTGTAACTATAGAACACTGCAAGGTTCTCCTTTGTAGTTATATCTCCCTCCCCTCTAAACTTAGGCAATTGCTTAAGGTATCCACCAATTGGGAGGGCATTAAGAGGTTGAGGCAAGACCAGGGGGGCGTATCTAGCAGCCACTATGGCATCCATTCTGTTTCTAGGAGGATTAGCACCTGCCATAGGAATGATAGGTGGATGAGAATTAGGAGGAGACGGGGATCTAACAGGGGAGACCGGAGCTGCGCTTCCGGGAGGAAAGGGAAACAACAGAGAATTTGGGGAAAAAGTTAGAGGGCTTGAGGGAAAAGGGGTTTCCCTTTATGTAGTAGCAACAACAGTAATATTCATAGGGGTGGCAAAGCCCGGGGTAGGAAATTCTTCTGAGGCACTGGGTCTAAACTACGGTACAATTTTAGGGGAGAGAGGAGTGACAAGGATTTCTCCCTCCAATCCTAGACCAGGAGGGGAAAAATTAATAGTAGCACTCCAAACTTTAAATTTTGGGAAACTCCAAAAGATTGTATAATAGATAAATGAGAAGAAGATATCATATTTCCTACAGGAGGGCAATGGAAATCATCAAATATACCTGGTTGAGCAGTAGAAGTACTTTCGTGAGGGGTCTTTCCCTTTTTGATAATTTTCTCTGGGTTAGCTTTAGGAGTCACTAAAGGTAGCTATGGAGTGGACCTCATGTGTCTGCCTCTGGAAGCCAAAACTGAAATAGTGGAGTCTCTTTTAATGGATTCCCCAGTGGAGTCACCACAATGGAGTCACTAGGTGCACAGTTGCAATCTTGATGTACTAAGTTCTGATGCACCTTTAGAACCAGTAAACTTTGTCGTTCAATCCCAGGGAAAATCTTCAATTTCATCCCCAACAACGACGCCAGAGATGTTAGCGCCGAAATTCTCCCTTCATATTATAGGAAAGGCAAGCCCAATACCCATTAGAGTCTTATGTCATAGGTTGGTTATAAAAAGGTCAAATGGGCGTAGTCTTAAGAAAATATCGCCTTAACTCAGAAAACTGGACTGACATGCACAAGAAGATAAGGTCTTAGTTTAACTTAAGAAAGTAAGTTGTAGTAAGGGTGAGTAGGAGGAAGAATTTGGTGAGAAAATGTAGAGTTTTGTTGAGGGCATCAAGTCTCTCAATAGTTCAAGGAAGAACAAATTTAAACGCGAGAACTTCTCAAATTCAAATTCACAAAAACTGAAAGGAATTGCAACAACACTATAATCAAACTTTCATCATAATGCATTCAAAATAATTCAAGTGAATTAGTCAATCATGAACTCTTTCAGCATTAGAGGGAAACAATATGGAGTAAGAAGGCTGACTGTCATTAAACAAGAAATATTAAATGCATATACATAGCCAGGTAACCAGAGAGTTCATTAAAACTTTTCAATTCGGGAGCTTTGCTGTACCATCGACCTCTACAAAATATAAAATTTGAGTATATATACTCAGAACTGCTAATGGCCCCCAGGGACACAATTGGACCCCTACATTCAAAACTTCACATTTATTTTTCTTCTATCAGACTGCACAGTCTTTCCTTTGTTAGACACAAATCCAAGACAATATGGGCTTGGCAGGAAAATTCATGACAGGATGACCTTGGGATGACAACCTGCCTCCACGACCGGTACTCCCATGCTTCCTATGTATGTATGAAACAAGGTTTCAACCACCTTCTTCAGCTTCATTAACTTCCCTCCTTGGGATCGAGACAAGCCTAGACATCCATGAATTCTCTTAGGAGACGCTACTGACTTGCTGAGTTAAATTTGGTGCCTCAAAACCATGCTGCCTTCTTTTGCAGCTAATACAAATGCTCTCAACCCCTTTGGCACGACTCTTTTCAACTGTCCCATGTGACCTTGGGCCATGACCTCATGCTTATTTCGCATGAATTTCCGGGCTTCGCATTTCAGGAACTTTCACTCCTTCTTGGCCTCAATATCGTGATGCCTGAAATTGTGAAACGATCACTGAGATTGGTGGTCAGACTCGCTTCAAAATAGACAACCACAATCGATCCCCTGACAATATGAAATGTCGGCTATGCGATGAGCGTGCTAGACCCCTTTCCTGGACCTACTTCCATTGTGACCGGGCGCTAGGACCATGGGCCCAATTCCTGGGAATTTTCACGATTTTGCGTTTCGGGGTTTCGGGCTATGGATACACTTGTCGACGAGAACCCCAAACTCTTGACTCTCGATCCTATGAAATCGCCGATGTCATATCAATGACCCTTTTCTCCTAACAATCGTATGACCTAGATCTTCCCCTCGCAAATCATAATTTCATGCTCCTTCCTTCATAATCTCTCAACATTTGAAATCTCGATTCTCGCGCTTGCTTGATTCCATATAAGACCACTCTCAGTGCTGCAACCTGCAATAATGAAGACTTGGATGACACGACTAGGACTTGGGAAAAATGAAGGCTTAGTAACAGAGGCAAAAAGAGAAGTAATCGGCCTTAGGGAGAACAGAAAAGATCGAGGTCGATATCTCTCAAGAAAATTTCGACAAGGAAAACTAGTCGACCAAAAGGATGAAGGCAAACAAACAAAGAAAAATATACGCCGGGAGGATAAATCTATGATCGGGTCTATGAAAAAGGGGGAAAATATAGGCAAAATCACAGACCTAGGACAAAACTACAATTTGAAAGTTCATGACAAGATTAAGCGCTAACAAGGCCTAGTTTCCAATGTTAAATTATGAACAACTTTCTCTGAAATAAGATTTACCTGTGATCCACTATCAAAAAGTGTATCAATATTAGTGTTCTTTGAGATAACTTGTAAATGAAACATGTCATTTCTTTGCCTTCCATCGAGGATTACTTTAGACTTTTTAGAAGAAGTACGTGAACTAAAACTTGCAATAAAATATTTACCTTTGATGCCCATAGTCGTAACCTTAGTTTCATCCTTAGAATCTAATCCAAGATCCTAAACCATGGTCGTGGTCTTCTTTTTACCCTTCCTAGGTTGATCCCACTTTGGTTTCAATTCTATATGTAACTTCCAATAATGCTTCTCATCATGCCCTTTCTTCTTGCAATGAGAACATGCAGTCTTCTCTTCTTCTTTTCTCTTCGATTGCTTCTCGAAGTTATGCGGCTTCTTCGAATGCTTCTTGAAGTTATGTGACTTTCCTTTTACTTTAACACTAGTTCTCTTGGCCTTATTTTGATCCTCATACATTTCTTCCACCATGGCCTTCATTTCCATGAACAAATAAAATAATGCCTCCTCAATACCGAAAGGATTTGGATTAGAAGACTTCCTGTCTTTTTTTGAAGCCATTTATTTCTTTCGAAATGCACGCCTTGAACCAATCTCATGAATGTAATCTTCAAATGGTCCTTCACCAATTTTAAATTTGGACCTCATAAGCATTCACTTGCAAATATATATCAAAACTAGTTTTGATACCACATGATTTGAAAATACCTAACGAGTTTTGATTCCAACTTGATCTGAAATATCCACAAACTATGATACCAATTCAGCTCGAAAGTCCTTAGATGTCAATTAGTTCATAAATACACATAAAAATCCGATCATATTTGGGAAATTGAAGATCGACTTGACTATTTTCAAAATATAATGTGGATGTCTTACTTATCCATAAACTTCATTAATTGATAAATATAACTTGTAGAAATAATGAGTGCCAAAATATAGAGAAATAGATCGCTCATATTAATTCTCAAAATGCCAAAATTATAATAAATCGGCTTACAATGCCAAATTTGATGTCACTCTTACATTTTTTTTTCTCAATCCTAGAAATAGAGGTCATTACTGAATTTCTCATGAAATTCTAAGAAAAATGAGTATAAACTTGACTATGTTTTTGAAACGGTGCTTAAAGACCCCGTTTTGTACACATAATGAGACTATGGGTCTCATACATGACAAATTGGACTAAGAATTTTCATACATATAATTTTTACAAAAAATAGACATCACCATCAGATTCCTCTCGAAATTTTGAGAAAAATGATTATAAACACCCTATACATCCCTCAAAGAACTTTATGGAACTCAAAACGAGACAAACCCAAAAGAGGGACACCTCTTGCATGCAAACCGAGGAAATTTTTTGAACTTGGCATGGAATTATATGAGAGACCTCTCTATGTCATGCATTTCCATGTTGCAGGCATTGGTTTTTATTCCCATTAAATAGGCCTAGGTCGACCAAACCACCAACTGAAATCTTGGGCAAAATTGGTTTAATATTAAATATAATATTTAATGTTAGTTATAACAACTAACATACATGGCGTATTGGTAGGAGTCTTGTGGTTAAGACTAAGGAATATTCTATGGAATATTCAAATATTCCTCCATAGGTCACAAGTTCTATTCTATTTGACCTCCAACAATTTTTGATTCTCCCTTAGCCATGGCCCATTATTGGCCAATCAGAGAGTGCCATGTGGCACTGGTCGATGTATCATGCTATCATTGGTCAACCTTTCTACCACATCATTGTATGGATCTACCACCTTATCATCCAGTCACTTGCCGCTTGTACCTTCCACATCATCATACATATGACACATAACACTTTTTATTGGTCCAAATGGACCCTCAAAAATGCCATATTGGGGTGACACGTGGCAGTCTGTCATGCTATCACATCACCATAATGATGTCATCATGAAATCATCTGTCACTTGTATGAATTGTATGGATAGGCCACGTGGCATCCTGTGGGCCTGCCACATGACGCCCCTCTTTGCTTTTTCCATGTTTTGACCAAACTTTGACTGACCATAACTTCTTCACACAAACTCCGTTTGAAGCAATTTTTATGCCATTGGAAAGATATCTCCAAGCTCTACGAAATGAAGTCATTTTCAAGAGAATTTGAGAATATCAAGTTTTAATCATTTTGGATCCTCTTGGATCACTTTGATCATTCCAGATCCTCCTGGATCAATAACAATTATGCACAGAGGAACTAGAACCAAACCTGATGCAACAGACCAAGGAAATAGGATCCACCAGTGGGTTAGGAAAGAAATAGAGCCTCAACCTTTGTTTGACCCTAGAAAGGATAAAGAGATGTATACACAAGAAAGAAAGGAAGTGATATGAGTAGAATGGATATCATCGACTTGGATCATGCCACCTTTTTATGATAGACCACCAATGTATGATATGCCACAAGTCTATGACTATTCACAAAGGTAGGTTGACAAGGTAAACACTTTGAACAATTTTCTGAAAAGTTGTTTAGAGTTAAAGAAAGATGAGTTTTCTTTGAGTATGTTGCACAGAATGATTGACCTTTGTGCCCAAGAGAAAAAGATACATGTCACACACCAAGAAGTTGACCAGGTGCACCGTAAGAAGAGAAAAATAGGGAGTTTCGACTCAATGCACAGATAGGAAACTTCAACATGGATAATATCATTTTGGATCTAGGCTTTGATGTGAATTTCATCTCAAGTCAAGCTTGGGAGATAATGGGCCAACCAAAGTTGATTTCGTCACCTATCTAGTTAAGACTAGCAAACCAACATAATATCATTCCAATTGGAAGGTTGACAGGGGTAAGTGTTAGCATTGATGAAGTGCGCATCGTGGATGACTGTGAAGTGATCGAGATAATAGATGGAAGCACCCCTTACCCAACACTCCTTGGAATTGATTGGGACTTTGAAAACCAGAATATCATTGATTTGAAGAAGAGACATATGATATTTGAAGTAGAATACTTAAATATTACTACGCCATTGCATCCTACTGAAGGAAGAAGATATGTAGAACCAATAAAGGGAAAAGA
>JASDQU010187905.1:13358-25392 GCA_032191745.1 Picea mariana
GTTTCACAAGCATTTTAGTTCTTACATTTACATGCAATAATTCAACACTTAAGAACTAAATCTGCAATTTCATTGTTAAGAGTTCACACTCGTCTTCAGTATTTTGGCAATCCTTTGTTGAGCAAGCTACAAGCACTCAATCACACTTCGCAATATTTAGCTCATAGGTCTAAAAATTTATTAATTAGACTTAATAAGACACCATAACTCACCATCTTCGCCATTTAAAAACTGGGGTTTTGAGGAAAGCCACGGAAAGTTTTCCGGAGTATTCGGCCTTAGGGTTGACCTGTGAAGCTAGGGTAGGCCTCGTTGCCTCACTTCTTGAGCATGCAACAACCACTTGGTAATAGGAAAAGGAGAGTTTTTGGGTTGACACCTAGATAGGGCTAAAATTAATCTCACACTTAATCACTTAATTTAATTTTCAATCTACAACATCAGCAATACAATTACACACTTGCAAGATCACTGATCTCACTATCTTTCAATTTACATTAATATGCAAGCTATCTTTGATGTGTTGTAGAAATAATATCTAAGGGGTTAAATCTTTCATTGGGAATATTTTGCTTTCCACGTTTTTCATCTATCCTTAATTACTGTATCTGTGGTGTGATCCTTCAAGAAGTGCGCATCCACCTGGAGGCATTTTCTTGACTGGGTCTTAAGTGCTTTGCGTCTCTTGGCCATTGAAAAGTAGTCCAACGGAAGTCTATCTGTTGTGAGCATGCTTGGCTTGATGTGTTGATGGTTGTTCATCTTTGAATATCTTCTTTCCTGCACATTTCAAGCACTTGTTAATATTTTGTATCTAGTCTTAATCTGTATATCTTAGATATTCTTTTGTATCTAATTGTATCTATCTTTTTGTAATCTTTTGTAAACTCGTAATTATCTCGTAACGAACATCCCCCTAACTTAGTTGACCCCATTGCCCAATCTTAGGCACTAGTCTTAGTTGCCCTAGGAAAAGGTCTGACTCTCATACTTAGATAGTTGCATCTTGCATTTGCTGATTGACATCATAGGCTAGTTTCTCCTTGACCACCTAACTAATTAAAACCAACTCCTAGAACACTCAATCGTAAATCTCATCTAGTAACTAGGGTCTACCCCCCTTGGCTTCCCTAGGAGTTAGCCTAGACGGAAGAGGTTCAAGTCAAAGTGACAGCGTGGACTTTGAACCTAGGCATTGTGCCTCCGAGGACACACTAAGTGAGCAGGACTCGGCTCATGTTTGCAAGTGTGTATAAGGACGACAACACCTTCAAACCTTTCCAGGATAATATTTCCCTTATCTGTCGATATGTTTTAACAAATCCTTAGTGTCCTGCCACTGGTGAATCATGACATGCTTGTAGTACCTTGGCCTTAAAGGCTAATTCAGGAACCAAGAAAATTTGGCCCTTGTAGTAGATGATGTCATCCATTATTTTGAAGTTGTCATGATGTCATCCATTATTTTGAAGTTGTCATCCTGTACCTGTCCATCCATCAATTGACATGCAAATTGGTTCTTTGAGTATTCCACCAAAAGGTGGGCCTTCCAGTCAACTAAGATATCGGTCATAGCATAAACCAATGGCCTCCTGGACAATGCATCTGCTACTACGTTATTCTTCCCTTTGATGAACTCAATGTCAAAATCATAAGCATGTATCTTGCTAACCCACTTCTGCTGCCTCTCATTTAAGTCCTTTTGATCCAAAAGTACTTAAGACTGTTGTGATCTGTTTTCACCACAAATTTTGCTCCTACCAAATATTTCCTGAACTTAGCCAATGCATGCATGATGGCCAACATCTCTTTGTCATAGATGGTGTAAAGAAGTTCAGGATCCCACAATTTTCGTCTTTCATAGTCAATTGGGTGTCTATTCTGCATAAGCACTGCTCCAATGCCCTCCCCGGAGGCATCACACTCCACTATGAAGGGTTGTGCGAAATTTGGTAGAGCCAAGATTGGGCACGTACTCATTACCTTTTTCATTTTGTCAAAAGTCAATTGTGCCTCTGAATTCCATTTGAATGCTCCCTTCTTGGTCAAATCGATTAAAGGTGCACAAAGTTGTGAGAAGCTTTTGACAAACCTCCTGTAGTAGCAACAGATGCCAAGAAACCCCTTCAATTCTGTGAGGGTCTTAGGTGTGGGCCAATCAAGTATAGCTTGTATCTTCTCTTGGTGTACCTGTACCCCTTTTACCCCAATGATGTAAATATGGGGAGATGATTAGTTCAAACCTCCATGGGGCTAAAATCCCACCAGATGGATGTTGTGACCCCAGCCAGGGGCAGAGAGACACCAGAGGCTTGCACTGGAAAAAAAGAAGGACGTTCTACTAGAGACACTTTGGCAGGCCTGGACCTAGGGGGATCTTGCTCTCCCCCCTGAATGTTGGCCTTGGGAGGCCCATGACGTCACCCTTGTGACCCTAGACGTCACCCAACATCAGATGGACATGATGTAGGCAATTGTGTGCCAAGTGGCACGTGTGGCATCATCCAGAGGCCTTGGAAGGCCTAACATTTTGCTCATGGAGCCTAACGTCCCACCTATGAGGCCTAACGTCACCCTAGGAGGGCATGATGTCACCTATACTGCACTTTTTAGGGTTTAATTCTTTAAATTTATGTAAAAACTGGATTTTTGATGTAATCTGGCCATGTCGGCCTTTTCTGACCTAAAATTAATTAAAGGTCATTGATATTGTATAAATAGAGAGATAAAACTCTCATTTTTTCATCATCTTTCACTCACACAAGTGTGAGGTCTGAAATTCGGCCCTCTTTAAGGGTACTTGGCTGAAATTAAGTGGTGCGGAACTTCTTGGAGAGGCTATTCTTGGTGTATTTTGGCATTTTCATGGTGGAAAGTCTTCAACTAGGGTTTTGTTGCTAGATTATTCTTGTTGAAGTAAATAAATCTGCAATTCTTCATTATTTTGAATGGTTATGGTAAATTTGCTTGTTCATTTCTAAGATTATGAAATTGCTAGTTTGAAACCCTAGGGGAGAAGCACATGTTATTGTCCCTTTCCTTATAATTTTCCACCTACTTGATTTTACTAGAAAACATCTCTTTTGAAGAATACACTAGAGCCCTACCTTTGTAGCACTCTAGTAGAATTGCTTCATTAGCTTCACATATTTTATTTCAAGCTTGATCTAAGGAAGAAGGAAATCGCTAGGGCCTAGGGTTACCTACTTTCTAGCATATTTTCCTTCTAGGGTTTAGATATTGAGGCCTTAGGTTACTAACACCTCAATCATCTCACCCATCCCTTTAGATTGCCTATTATCATTTGTTGTTCTCCTCTAAGAATTGTTGCTGCAAACTTTGACTCCATTACCCTAAAAGGCACTAGTTCACTCCTTGCAAGTGATTGATTGACCAAACAACTCTCATACCATCTTCCCTAAGACTTTTACTAACTCTTTCTAACTCTAGATTAGACTAACTCACTAACTAATTTGCTTCTGTTGCAAAAGATTGCTACAGCCATTTATAACAGCAAAAATATCATCCTAAAAGCAAGATTAAAAGCTGATTATACATTGCCATTTTTGTTTCTGACAACTATTATCATTTTGTCAATTTTAGGCTATTATTTCTTGTCATTCTTGAAGCATTATTGAGGCATAATTGTGTCGCTGTTGCTAAATATACATTGCTGTTATAAATATTTATATTGCTTCAGTTTTACATCAGCTTGTTTATCTTTCAAGAATTCATGGTTTTATGAAGCACTGACATCATATGGTACTTGCTAACAGTATTTCTTTTCTACTTGTCTTATTCTGGGAAGGTACACTTAAATTATATTTTGCTTCATCTCATTAAAACCTTGGAACTTCTTATAAGAGTGATGTGTGAGAGGGGTGGGATTTTCTCATAACTTTTACCTTAGCTTTCGCAAACCCCCAAGTCACTGGGGACGTCTCCCCTAGGGTACTACTCCTAAATAGAAAGGGGTGTCATATTAAGGTGACAGTGATACGACATCCTCCTTGTTACACCAATTTAGTATCCACTTGCCTTTGGCTTTGGGCAAGTACAAATTGCGCGATAACAAGGCCTAAGTTATACTTCACTTTTACAACATTTACTAGGGTTATTTATCCATTAAGCAAATTTGGAAATTACATTTCTGCATTAAAAATCAGATTTGTAAGTTACCTATTGAGCATTCATTTTATATCTTTTATATAGGTTTAACAACTGGTTTTCACAACTTGTTCAAATCTGAAAATTACCTTCAAAATATCATAAACTAGATTTGATTTGTTGACTCTTATGTTTATAAATTATCTTATCTTTAATTGGATCTAGTTGATGTATGCTTTAGTTTCTTAATGCTGAAATTTACTTGTATAAAGCATCACATTTTAATATTCTGTAAGAGTTTAATCCTTTTCACTTCAAAATTTGTATCTCGAATTGGGTTTAATTCATTAGTGATATTCTTAAGTGTAAATCTGTGAATCATATCTTCATCATCATTCAGATTTACATCCCAGGTTGAAGGCTCTCATTGATAAATCTTCTAGAGTTAGTTTATTTGATCATTCACATCTAGGAATACCCCCCTAAGTGTAAATCTGTGAAGCATATATTCATCATCATTCAGATTTATATTCTAAGTCTAGGGCTCTCATTGATAAATCTTCTGGAGTTAGTTTATTTGATCATTCACATCTAGGGATACCACCCTTGGCCTTAAGGAAGCCGGCCAAAAGTGAGAGGATAATCATACTGAGGTGACAGTGGTACTTCTCCTAGGCTTACCTCAAAGTTGCATCGGTGGATTAGGGATTTTTCCACTTAGATGCAAGTTGAAGAGGTAACCCAATGCATTCTACAAAAAAAAAATAGAATTAATCAAATTGAAATTCTGGAATCAGCCTCTAAGACATAAAAGCATCACACAAATTTTTGAGATAAAATTCTACCCTCGAGGCCAACTAGATTGTTTCATAACTTAATGAATCTCACATCATTGGCACTTGAAAGGTATACCTAGCTCCTTCAATCAATCTGAAAAATTGGTGGAAATGGAAATTTACCCAAAAAACTCTGAAACTTGAAACAGCATCTTTACCTTGGAAATATGCTCAAGTAAAAGATAATTGGAAACAAAGTGTACATTAAAATATCATCGCTTCTCGTCACCCTTGGGCACCCCCTCAAAAAAATCTGACAATTTTTGCTCCAAATCTTCAGGCATGTATTTGATGTACTTATTAGGATTTCTCCCACTTTGTATTGGTGCACTGAAAAATATAATGAATCTCAAGTGAAAAAAATGAATGAAGAACTATAAAGACTACACTACCACACTCTTCGCATATAGCTTCACACTATATCACATGAAAAAGCCAAGAACCTCGTAGCAATACTAGACAATATTCACAACATATATTTAGCTAAGATTCAACATTTTGACCAAGTCATATACAATCGTATGGATTAATTTTTTCAGTGTATTGGGTCATACCCGAAACGCTTTACGTAGGATCGATAGGCAGGCAATAATACTTCTGCAACTGCTAGTCTTAGTGATTCCCGAAGTTCAACATCTGGAACTATCCACTGTGTTTGTTTTTGATAGAGCTCCTCGAAGCATTGGTTGAAAATTTTAAATCTAAACAAAATTCAAATGATTTCAGCGATTTTTACAAGCAATAAAATATAGCAGAAATCTAAATGAAATAGCAACAATTTCAACTATTTTTGCAACCAGAAGAATATAGTAAGACAGATAATTCAGATAAGAAGAGCATATAGCTTATATTTATGACGCCCAACCTTTCTTTTAAAAGAGACCTTGACACAGTGCTACTCTCTGCAATCCCAGCATTTCCTGATGCTGCTAATCCTTGCCAACTTATGTACTGTAGCACCTGCTAGAGATGACCAATAGCTTAGTACAAGCTTGTTACCAACACTACTGAACAGACCAACCACAGAAAACCAGAAAGTTCAAATTATTCACAAGTTGTGATCATAGAAGATTCAGCATCTGTGCTTCCCTAAGCTTAATTTTGGTATTTGACAGCTTTCACATTTTCTTTTGTAACACAACTTGCCCCATGTCTCAATATATTTGTCTGGCTATTGGGCCAACATCTTCTGCTAAGAAAGATGCAAGGAGGCCATAGAGGAAATCTTGAAGAGGCACGATTAGTAGCCAAGTACCAACATCATCCATTCAACTACATGTTAAATTGATCAAGAATACCATTGGTCATCTCATTATGCTCTAGATTATATGCACCTTGAGTTACTGCTTGAGACTTTGCAAATAGAATAAGACTATTGCTTACTAACATCATTGCAAAGGTAGGAAGACAGATTTATTTATAGTATGCAGATAGCAGCTACTTGCTTCAGTAATTTATAATAATATTAGCCATATTTGAACTGATTTTAACATGTCAGATTAATAACCATGCTGCAAATGTTGTTTATTAATCTTGTTCTATTTCTAATTGATATTGTTGTCAATACATCAGTGGTTAGGCTTATCCTAGGTCAATATAGTTTCTCCTCAGTCTACGCTTTAATTTACATTAACCATCTATGCAGGATAATAAAACAAAGAGAAACTGAAACACAAATTTCATGAAACATAGCATAGACTAATGCTTTCCCTAGAAAGGGAGTACACAGTAGTTGCCTGAGTATTATAAAGTTCAGAACAATGTAAGATACCCCTTTGGTACTCTATTGAGCTCAATACTATCCCCACAAACTTGTTTAATGTTTTGCTGCTAATTTGGTAGTTTGGATGATATAACAAGCAGTTTGTATGCGTTTGTATTACCAGAGAATATATGTTGATTTAGATATTCTATGAACCCCAAAATAAATGTTAACACAGTCCAAAATTATCGATGCACTTTATTAATTCAAATGGCTGAGAATACACTTGCAGCAATAGCAACAATACACATCAAATATAGAATACAAGAACCTGGGATGTAAGATCTGTAGATGTCCTTCGAAATGTCTATTATCAGGTGGTAGGACAGAATTATATCAGCAGCAATATTCACTGAGTTGACAGTCCTGTAGAGTAAGATGATTTGCAGCAGTGTTATAACAGAATAAATCTGATCTGAAGTAGAAACCCCTCAAACTCCTTTACTAATATATTTCCAGAATAGGATGGACTCAGCCCAGAACCAATGTCAGCTAGTGGATACTCCTGTACATACCTGCAAAGTGGATTAAGCTCAGAATGAAGAGGATAGGCTCAGAACTTGGCCATCTGATCTAGAACTCGCCCAGCAAATATGTAAACAATTCCTCAACCTCCTAACTCGGCCTTGCTTCACAATGTGCCCATAAAATTCATCCCCATCAAGTCGCAGCAGGTGTTTCTTTTCCCCTTTCAGCAATGGTGCGATTTCCTCAAGGAAACTTGGCCCCAGTCATGAGATATTACTCCCAGCCAGTCATATATGCGCCCAGACTAAAGAAAAACCACCCAGGCTCAGTCCTTGCCACAGAGATAGCGCCCAGCAAAGAAATAAGTGCCCGGACTCTCAGAAATTTGCCACAGAAGGTAAGATTCACCCCTTAGATAATTGTCTCAGCCTTTTGGACCAGGTCAACTTCTCTCCTTTAACAAACTTGGTCGCCCTCCTCTGAAAACTACACAAAATGCTGATGGAAACTCGAAGTATGAACTAAGACTGCGAAGAATGAATCCAATGGAGAAATCTGCAGTGATTCCTCCCTTAAACTGGCTAGGGTGTCTAGTTTCAACACCGAACCCAGCAAATGCACAAGGGTTTCCAAAAACTCTAGACTCTTTTCTCAAAAACTCTCAAAATCTAATTTCCAAGTGAGTGAATACAAGAATGAGGGGCGCCTTCTCTTTTCCCCTCTTTTATTTCTTCATTGAGTTATTTCCCGCTGACTTTACTTTTTAATTTTCTTTTAAAGTCACTTTATGCTTGCACACTTTATAATTTTTAAGTGACTTTATTTTGCCTAAGACCCATGTCCCCTTGTTCCCCTTTTCACTTTATAAAGTCATTTCCTAGGCAAAAGTTGAGTTCCCTAGGTAACTTTTCCAACTTAGCCCACAGGAACCAATTTAGGCTAGCGGAACCATTCCTTATGCCTCCTAGGCCAACGGGGACATTACAAACAAATAGGAAATAACAACGCAGGGTGATGCTTGTGAGGTCAAATAGTCTCTCAACAAGAAACATGAAAAAACTTCAACCATGCCAAAGAACCAAAGTTTCCAAACAACCTCCAAGGTCTATGCCAGGAAGAAGCATATATACAGTCTAAGTCATCGCATTCGGCGAATTTCAAGGAAAAAATTCGAAATTCGCCAAATTTCAAAGGAAACCGAATAAATTCGGGTTGAGTTTGGCAAATATAAAGACGAATTCCAAACCGCATTCAAACCCGAACTTATTCGAAATTAAATTCATCTAAATTTGATTTAATTTGTTTAAATTCGGCATGAAATTCGTGTAAAACTAAAAAAACCCTAAGACGAGCGCCATGTAGACTTGCATTTTCCTCCCTCTAGAATTCACATACAACATTCTTCTTCCCCAGTCTTCACGTTCATTTCCTCAAACCTCCCCCGGTCTATGTATGGTATTACAGTTACTTTGCAACTCTGCCCGCCCAACGCTGTGTCCTTTTCCTTTGGGCTCTGGGCTCCACGTTTAAAATTTGAATATTGATATTACTCCCCATGTTCGACGCTGTCTCTAGAGTCGTTAAAAACACAGAACAGAGGTTTGGTAACATCTGATTTTGAAGAAATGTACACTCTCGAGAATCGTAACATTAGATTTCGAAGGAAGATAAAGCCTGTTATTGCACAATTTGTAGTTAGGATAAAAGATAGATGTAAAGAGACAAACTGGCGTAACTGAACCAATCCCACCCAATGTCACCTCGATAGGAAGGTTCTTTCTGTTTAGGGCGGTAAGGCCCAGGGGAGACGTCCCCGGTGACCTGGGGTTTTGAGAAAGCAAAGGATTTAAGGCTAAAAGATAAATTCCCCCTCACAAGTCACCACCGAGCAGATAGTCCGACTAACCAGCCAATAAAGAGAAGCATAACCAAAAAAAAGGGAGATGTACCTGCCAAAGACAAAGCAACAAGAGATATATATATATGCAAGCTTACTCGCTTGGTTAGTACTTCATTTAATCAAGATAACCCAATAGCCAAATCCTCCAAAAATCCTTCTCCTTGACCAAATCGAACTGCACTAGCTCCAAAAGTGCGCCCCCCTTGCTCGAAACCCTCAATGTTGTGCCCTCTCTCTTTTTGTACCTGTGGCTGGTGTAGAATCCCTTTGAAGCTGAGTAGATCTGATGTAGAATGGTGAGGGAGGAATCTTCCACCTCTATGACCAAGCTTGGATCAAGATAGGTGGGATCTTTCACCACCGAATTGATCTCTAGGGTTTGTTAAGTCAAAACCCTCAAAACCCCCAAGTGCATGGGCTCACTAGCAAGAAGCCAGATATCAAATGATAAACAACATAATGAGAGAATAGAGGCCTGTTATCGCGCAGTTTGTAGTTTAGGTCATAGGCTAGAGGATAAGGGCCAAACTGGCGTAACAGGGACCTACCCCACCCAATGTCACCACAATGGGGAGGTCCTTTCTATTTAGGGTGGCTAAGCCCAAGGGAGACGTCCCTGGCAATCTGGGGTTTGAAAGGAAAAGGCTCAGAGAATTAAAGCTAGTTACCCCTTCACAGATTACCGCCAAGAAGATAGTCAAATGAAGAATAACCACAGGAAAAGCACCTGCTTGCGAGACAAGGCAACAATGAAACTAGTACATGCAATAGTGGTTAATACTTCATAAATTAATGACTATCAAAATTTAATGTATATGAGCATATACATCAGTAATTATTGACGAAGTCAATGATTGCAATCATGACAATAGCTATATAATGTTACTTGTCAATAAACACTAGAATAAGACAACATCTAATGAAAATGATCAATCCTTAAATTAATTCAATGCATTAAATGTCATTAATTGCTCATATACAATGGAGTGCTGCGTCAATATCCTAGGGATGACGTCAGCCTCCTTTAGGGTTAGTATAATAGACAAAGAAGGTCAACGTTTTGCTAATCAGTCAATGAATATCATCAATCTATCAATGTCTATCATAAGATGACCAAGCCAACAGTATTTTCTATCAACATTAACTCAAATAAGGCACGACGTCATCATCAATTGCTAGGTTAGTAGGGTTGTTGCGTCAAGTATGACGTCAGCCCTAGTTAGTGTGTTAGGGTTTCAAAATTTGAAAAGTTTTGAAAGATGATTTTGCACAACAAGCTCAACGTTGGGGAGAATACCAGTGCCTTAGGGTAATATGGAGTCAAAAGTAAGGGCAAAATCTTAGGAGGATCAAAATTTAAAGACTAGAAGGTTAGGTTCTATGGTGCTGCAATGGCAGGGCCCTATAATCAAAACCCTAAGGGAAGGAGGCTCATTCCGGTGTTGCTTAAGCAAGGCCTCATGCTCCTTCCTCTTTCTCTAAATATTCTTGGCAAAACGGCTAGCTTCAAAATACAAATCTAAGGGAGAAAAGTGTTGCAAGAGCAAGGCTCTTCAAACCCTAGAAGGTTAAAACCCTAGGTGTAGAATTAACTAGGCCTAGGACGTCTGCTCTCTTCAACCTATATTTTAATGCTAACTCAGAAAAAGGATGATAAGTGTAGCAACGGCTAGGCTATATCTTCCTTAATCAATGGCTAAACAAAGTTTCTCAAGCATGGGGACCTATAGCAAGGACCTACTTGTGTGCTTGCTACCTAGGGTTTCAAGATTAAGCAATATAATAGCAAATGTAAGAGATTAAACCTACAACCATTCATTTAAGAAGTTTTGCATGAAAAATTCACTTACAAATCATGAAGAATGCTCATCAAACACTAGTTGTAAACCTTCCAATGAGAGAAACACCATAAAATGCCAAGAAGAATCCTCCAACAAGAGTTGCGCCTCACTTCCAAGACCAAGAATACCAAGAAAAAGACTAAAAGTTGATCTCTCACAAGAGAGTGAGTTATGTTATATCTAAAATGAGGAGAAACATCCTCTATTTATACCAATCCATGACCTTTGAATTAAAATTAAGGTCATTAAAACAACCGACAAGGCTGACTATAAGATTTACACTGTTTTTACATTAAATGCTAGAAAAATGTCATAATATGAGCAAAAAGAGGGACGTCAAGCCCCTTTGAGGGAGACGTTGGCCCTTTTTGGGCAAATACAGCACCCAGAGACCAAACGTTGGCCCTTCTAGGGCTCCTCCAAGTTGCCACACGTGCCAAATGACCTCAGCACACTGCCACACACTCCAGACAACGTCCAGCTCTCCCAGGTGACGTCCTATCCATCAAAGGCAAACGTTCCATCTGCAGTGGGTGATTCCCCTTAGGCCAGGCTCTGCCAAAGTGTCCTGGGTGGAACGTCCTTCTTTCTTCTCGTGCAATGGCTCATCATAACGTTGTCCTGTCTCTGCCATCCCAACAACCATTTGATGGGCTCTTCAGCCCCATGGAGGTCCGAGCTAATCATATCCCCATGTGTACCAGTCCACCGGTACCTGTCCGTCGGGTATGGTCCTACATATCAAAAACTACGCCCTCCATGGGCTCATCAATCCTCGGGATCATAGCAATGTCAATCATGTTTCATCATTAAATTTATCAAATACATGCATAAAATCCCTAGCATATCCTCTAATAGCTCAAAGACACTACACTGACCTACTATACAAAGTTGAAGACACAGACAGAATAACCTATTGGGCCAGTATCCACAAGAAAAGGAAAGTTTCCACAGAAGATCATTCAAGCCATGTACATGAAGTGGTATGGTCTAAGGATGTCTAGTCATAGTAAGACCTGGGGTAGGTGTTGTCTGTGGGTGCCTTTGTAGGAGGTGAGCTGTACCCGTCATGGATGCACTTTTTCCAAGCCCCTTTATTGCCTTTATTCTTTATTTATTG
>JASDQU010187908.1:8973-20596 GCA_032191745.1 Picea mariana
TCTGAAATGAAAGAGATCTAATGCATACATAAGAGGGTTATAATGATCAAATATGACACATACCATGATACCTCGGACCAATTACCTCATGGAGCAAGAGCCCTCTCTGATGCAAGCCCAAGCCGGTAGTGATGGAGGCCGGTACTGCTGACAGGACAAAGTTGGCTGAGAAGAAGAAGATGGGTCCTCCATGACCATGCTCAGGTCGCTCCTGCTCTCGGTACTCCATGTCTAGGACCATGTGGGCCTCGAGACATGATCTCCTAGTTATCCCTAGATATCGGGGATAACAGGCTTATAGCTCAATGTCCCTTGTGGTGAGCACATGAGGACACGTCAAGGGAGTTGACCTTGACGTCACACACTATGGGGAGTTGTCCCTAGTGTTTCTAGAGGGAGTAGCCTCTAGAAGTCCACATGGGAGTGCCATGTGTGACAGACCTTTTGCTACAATGCCCTGAGTAAGCATTGGACGAACCTTCTCCTAGATTGCGCTGTAGACCAAGGGAGATAGGATACATTTATCACAAGGGTGTACTTGTGGTAAATGGGCCCAGGCGTAGTCCTTCCTTGATCATGACAAGGAGTGATATGGACTCGAGATGCTTGAGGTGTTTTCCATGTGTCAGATAGCATTGGGTTGACACTCACTCACAAGGGTGTACCTGTGGTGAATGGCCCAGGTGTAGTCTTTCTCCTTAATCATGTTGATTTGACTAGGAATGATAAAGACTCGAGATGCTAGATACTATCACATGCGGACCCCGAGTGAGCTTGATTTCAAAGAGAGTCAATTGGCTCAGAGGGAGAGCCGCAGGGAGATTTCCCCCTCTATTCAGCCAAGAGAGAGAGACAGACATCTCCCAAGACTGATAGACATGTGTCATGAGTCTAGGGCGAAGTTTGTATACTTCAGAGACAAGCTTGGCATGATGCAGAATGTCTTCCTCGTTGAGAGGGAGTATTGATGTTTGGACAACATCGGGAAGACATTCTCCTAGATTAGTAATTAATAATATAATTATTGATTATTAAATAGTATATATAATAATAAATAGTTATTGATTATCCAAGGGACGCATCCTTTCATGGATGGTCACCATATGTTCTCTATATATGGAACACTCAACATTGTAATAATATATCGAATATAGAATATCATCTCATATAGAAAAATCAACACTTGTCACTATGGAGAGTGCTCTAAGAGCTAAATAAAATGCCCCCATCTATCTCCCATGGCTTACTCAAAATTGGGTGTTTTTTGTGCTTGTGGGAACCAAGGCAAGGTTCCAAAAAGTAGCCTAAGGCATGGCTAGGGTTCCTTGATGGATTAAAACACTCATTCACTCCATTTGCTCTCATTCAATTTCTCATTTCACTCATCTTTGCTAGGGTTTTGAGTGGGCTTCTTGCTAGTTGTTGAGGAGTAGATTTGTGAGAGCTTAGAAGGGAGATTGAAGGATGCCATTTGTGAGATCTTGGAAGGGAGATTGAACGTTGCCTAGTTACATTCAACCACCATTGAAGAGTTGAAGAGGTAGGCTCTTAAGCCCATTCTTGTTTGGTTTTTTTCCATGTGTTGTAAACTAGTATATTTTCTATGTTGAATATTTGAATGTTCTCTTCTCCTATTCTTTCCCATTTCTCCTTCTCCATCATTCTATTGCAACAAACAAGTTATTCTCAAGAAGCACGATGGGTATGTGGTTTATCTTTTTGGTTCCACCTTTGATTATGGTGGTGGTGTTGGAAAACCAAAATATCAATGATGAGGAGGAAGTAGGAAATGGCACATAATGAGGAGAGGAAGAAGAAATGGAAGGGGATGATGATCATGAAACTGACAATGACGATGGAAAGAAACAAAAAGAGAGTTCAACACCCTTGTGGAAGTATGCGACAAAGCTTGAGGGAGGGAAAGAGGATGGAACCACAAAATTTACATGCTCATGTTGTAAAACAACTTACATAGGTCCATATACCAGTGTGAGTAAGCATCTTTGTGGGATTATGACATGTGATAAAAATAAGACTAGGAGTCAAAACCTGTGATCAAGTTCCAACGAAATATAGAAACAGATACGGAAGGGAAGATGAGGTTGCACAAAACAAATCGAAAAATCAAGGGTTGAAAATGAGACCTTATGCTCACATAGAATGTTCATTGGTCGATCCCCATCCCCCAATGCTAGTGGTTTCTCACCCGTGCATTCCAAGCGTACAACAATATCAGATTTCCTTAACCAAGGTTTTAGGGATGACGTGGATGCAAAATTTTCTACGGTTCTCTATGCATGTGGCATACCATTCAATGTTCTTTGCTTACTCTATTGGCATGAAATGGTACAAATTACAAGCCATCAACGGTGCCCCTAAAGGATACAGGATCCCCAAGTATGACAAATACATAACCATATGACTTGACAAATCCATAATGCTCTAAGGCAATTTACAATGAGTGGAACAAATATGGGGTATCCATTGTATCTGATGGTTTCACAAATGTTAAAGGTAAGCCATTGATAAATATTCTCGGTGTGTCTACTAGTGGTGTGGTCTTCCTTTCAACCCATGAATACTCAGATTGTTACAAGACCGATATAAATATTGCAAAACCCTTAATTAAAACCATTCAAGAGATTAGATTGTACAATGTCATTCAAGTCATCACTAATAATGCCACTAATTGTAAGGCAGCAAAAGCAATCATTGAGGATATGTACCCTAACATATTTTGGTTAGGGTGTTGGTTCACACATTGAACCTCTCGATGCATGATATTATTAAGATAAAGGACCATGATTATAAATGGATTGGTGAATTGTAAAAAAAAGGGAAAAGAATGATTAAATTTATTACCAATCATAGCCACGCCCACTACATTTTCGGCAATCACTCTAAGTTGGAGCTACTTAAGATTGCAAAGACCCTATTTGCTAGCTATTACCTCACCTTCATGCACCTTTTGAAGGTAAGAGAGGCATAGACTAGTATGGTCTCAAGTGATTCATGGCAGGGTTTGAAAGATAGGGCTACATCCTAATTTGATAGACATGAATTTCAAGAGGTGGAGGAGGTGGAGGACACCATTCTTGATGGTCAGCTTTGGGCACAAGTTAGGTATGTTTTGTAGTTCACCAAGCCCATTTATAATATGATTCAATTTGTAGATAGTGATACAGATCAGCTAGTGATTAAGTGTATAAGAAAATGGCCAGCATGCTAGGCCAAATTAAAGACATTGTTGAGCAGAAAAATGTGATCTAGTTGTATGATCATATTCATAAACATGTGGTCAAAAGGTGGGATAATTATAATGTTCGATTCTATGCCTTAGCATATCTCCTTACAGCCAAATATTATTCTCCATCTTGGTTGGCCCTGTTACCCCCCAGTTTCACTTCAGAGTACCTAATTTTCTTCGCTAGATTTGTTCTAGCATATGAGCCGATCTCAGGCATATCTTGAGATGATGTCAACGCCTAGGGTTCAATGATCAGTTGTGCCATGACGATGATTTGTATTATATATCATGATCAACTAAAAGGTTGACAATTGTATCTTATGTATTATAATAAACCATGCTTAGTGATCTATGTAAAGTGATCGATGAGAAACCTATAAGTGCATTCAAAGAAATCAGTGGTTCAACTGTCGGTGGATCAGAGGGTGGAGTAAGATCATCCGGTGGAGGGAGCTCAGGTACCTGAGAAACATCTGCCTCTTCTTCAGAAACATCCTTAGACATATCCATAAAAAGTTTTTGTTCTTTACACTTGTGCCTAGGAAAGTATTTATCAACGCAATTATAGCAAAGACCCTTGAGTTGGCATTCAACCATTTCCGCCTGTGTTAACTTTTGGACCTTGAGAGGAGTGGTCTGAGGGGAAGGGGTGTTGGGTTTAGGGTGGGGAACAAAGGTGGGTTTTATGCTCTGGGCCAAGATGACATGTTGTGCTTCCTTGGCACGCTTAATGGCTTCCAACCAAGTTTGGGGGCGAGCCATGATGACCTGGGCGTGAATTTCATCCTTAAGGCCACTGATAAAGCATTCCCTGAAGAAAGAATCTGTCATGTTGTCTTTTCCAAAAGCCAAGTGCTCAAAGGCAGCAATAAAATCTTCCACTATTCCAGACTATTTCAGCTTGGTCAGATGTCCTAAATTATGGGTGTCTGTGTCAAAGAATTCATACAACTTTGCAACAAATTGTGACCAAGCAACATAACCTTGGCATGCATTTCAACGCCATTGCCACCATTGCCATCTTTCTGGATCTAAATAGAGAATTCCATGACGAAGCTTGGTTAATTCATCAGTGATACCATGCAAGAAGAAATAGTGTTCCATCTGAGTAACCTAAGCTTGTGGAGAAATAGTGTTTCATCAAGGTCATGGAGAAATAGTGTTTCATCAAGGTCTTCGAAAGGGTCACAACTCATTGTGTTCTCTTCTCGACGACTTTCTTCATATGTATGTTCTTCGAATACTTCTTCATCGTCAAGGGCGGGAAATAATTCTCTTATGCGATTCATCATCTCTTTAGCATCTTTATTAGCAACCTTCTCCTTTTCCATCAGTAAAAATGCCATCGTTGAGTCACAACAATTTCTAGATGAGGGTTCATTCCATGGTGCCATAGTTCCATTGACTGAAAAGACACCTCAAAGGAGTCGCCACGTAATATTAAATCTCAGCAAAGGAGAAAAGGGGAAAGAGGGAAAGGTGGGTTAGTGGAAGGTGGAGTCGCCAAATGAGCTTCAAGATGAGCTCATCAAGCAAATGGGAAAGGAACGTCCTTTAGGTGGATTTGCCAGGCAAGCTAAGGGAAAGGCTTCGAGATAGCTTACCAAAGTGTCATTAGGGTACGAAGAAGATTCAAAATCTTCTCCGACAACGGCACAAAAATGTTATAGCACAAGTTGTAGGTTGGGAAAAGCCCGACCCAACCACAAAAGCAAGTGCTACAACTTGGGAATCCTACACCCAATGTCACCTCGATGTAGGTCCCGCACTTCAAGGGTGACTAGGTCACTCTAGGGAGGCGATCTCAATGACCCTAGGGGGAATGAGATGTAGATGGATGGATGATGAAAGTGGAACCCCTAGAAGTCAAATCTAAGTGGAAAGAGAAGTGGAAAGGGATGCCTTGTAAGTCAAGTGATTGTTGTCCCAAAGGTGTAGTACTTCTCCGGATGATTGTACCTACCCGAGACACAAGAAAATTCAACTTGCAATGATATATGTTAGCATGGATCAGCAAGTTAAGCTTGTTGTCCCTAATTTGCAGCAGCAGATAACAGTTTATATCAGCAAATAAAGCATTCTAAATCAGCATGTAAAAGCATAAGATCAACCAATGATATTATCAATAAATATGGCAATCAACTATGACTGAAAAATGGCACTTTGAGGTTGAATAAAGCAAGTTGCTACATGTATTTTCTACAGAAAATTGCAGTCTTATGGCTGTAGCATTCAATGGCATGCAGCAGCAAAATCAACCATGGAAAAGTGCCAAGAACTAGCCCAAAAAGTGCGCCCTAGTTAGTAGACTAGGTGAGTGAAGTTAGAGAGCTAGTCTAGGGTTAGTTTAGGAGTTAAGAGTGTTAGTAGCTAGGGTTATGTAGCCCTAATGGCTGTAGGTTAAAGTTTGTAATAGCAATTTTAGTGGGAGAGAGGAGACGCCCTAGTAAGGGAAGACTCCTCTCAATGTGGCAAACCAACTCCAAGCAAGAGATCTTTCAAAAGACAAAATTTCACGTTTCCCAAGGCAATGATTTTATATCTCCAATGCAAAAAATAAATGACTAGTGTCTTTAATATTGGGTTAATAGAGTCAAATAAATGAACTACAAATGCTACTTCCTTGGGGGGTGTAAATCCTCTTACTTCCCAAGGCAAGTATCTCTAATTAGGGTTTGAGAATGTGGGGTGTAAATCCTCTTACTTCCTCAAACAAACCCTTGTAACATCTCTACTTTACGCAATAAATGATGGATACTAAAGTGGGGGTGTAAATACTCTTACTTCCCACTTAGCTCCTAGCACAACAATCCTTGACTTGAAACAATGATAGCATAAGAGTAAAAACCATACCAAATCAAGAAGATGCTAAGATAATCCACCATAAAAGCTAGAAAGCATCCATCCAAGGCTAGCGCCTCACTCCTACATCAACCATTCACAAGAGATAGACATAAACAAGTGCACAAGAGACAAAATATGCCAAGTATAGTGAAAATTTCAGATCAAGTCCTCTCACAAGAGAGAGAGTTATGCTCAAATGAGATCTTATGATCTCTTATTTATACAAAATGTCACCAAGGTGACTTGTCCATATATTAAGGGGTAAACCACAAGACTAGGGGTCAACAACCCTAATCTTGCCCCCCTTTAACAAAGTAATATTAAACAATTCATTTAAAATTCACTTTTGCTCAAGTAAAACCTTAATTTACATGGATGTCTCCCCTTTAGGGGACGTTTTTCCACTTGGAAGAAGTCGTTGGTGTTGGAGAAGCATTGGTAGGCCTCCAAACGCCACATGTCAAGCATCTAGGCAATCTCCTCATGGTGAAGACCTCCTCCTCCTCAAAACGTCCATGTGTCAATGAGTGGCTACATCACCACCAAACCCTAGCCCCCAAAAGTGACGTCATGCCCCAGGAGGTGACGTTTAGCCTCTCCTAGGCAACTCGTTTGGCAAGTGAAGCATGGGCTAGGTCCATCCAGTTGTCCTCTAGGCCTTCAATATTTCATCTCTGTGATCCGGCATGTGAACCCTTGGCATCCAACCTGTGGGCTTGTAGCCCCATGGAAGACCAAGACTTGTTCTCCCAAAACTATCCACCAACTAGGTCCTGCAAAGACAAATGAGCGCGCCCTCCAAGTATCTCAAGTCATAACATCATGATAAGTGAATCCAATCAATAAATGAGCCACCTAAGCATGTGCATCAAAGATCACTATATCAAACAATTAATTGCTCAAGGACACTATGTGACTTATCAAGCTTAAATATGGGAGGATTGACGAGGTGTCATATTGGGTAAATCTTGACCTAGGTCAAGGAGAGTTTCCAAGAGATCCCTCTCTAAGCCATGTAAAGTGGATAAAGTGGTTGGGGTCAAGACTCAATGGGCATAGGGCTCATGAAATATAAGGGGTTGTAGTGTCTCATTCATGGGTGCCTTTGTAGAGGGTTGTGTGGTACCTTCGTACGCAATGCATTTTTTCCAAGCCCATTAATTGTCGTTCTTTTATTCTTTGATAATTTCAAGGAGAGGTTGAAGGTCACTTCCCTGGCATGGTGACCAAATAATGGCAATGTCACCCACAAACACTTAGTGGAAATGAGAAGGTTGGCTCTTGGTGAGACCCCCTTTCTCTCAACCACGCAACTGAGGGCCATTACCCTGGTTTGGTGACCAAATGATGGCAATGTCATACCACTAGATATTCATGGACGTGATAGGTCGGCTCGTGATTAGACATATCCTTCAACTAACCTTTTAAGCATTCTTTATTATATTGTGGGTCCCCTTTACTCAAAGATAAGTGTTTCACTGCTTTCTTGGGTGATCCCTGGGCAAAGCATCTAGAAGGTTCATACAAGGATTTTATCTTTTACCCAACATCAATCCCTCTGAGCCTTCAGCCCCTTCTCCCCATAGAATGACGGACAACCCCTTCTTAGGTCAATACACCCTTACATCCCAAGAGATAAGGAAATGGAGGGGAATAATGATGGAAAGTGGTAAGTATGGTCGGGAACAGTACGATGGCCCTTTAAGGGGGTTCCTAGTAGCAAACCTATCCCCAAGGAAGACCACTTACTAGTGCACAATGTCAACCACCAAGGTGAAGCATGGAAAAAGGCATAATGTCCAAGCATATATCATGAAATCTAGATCATTCTAAGATACAACATACTCAATTGGCTTAAATATTGAAATGATGCTCACCATAATACTGACTTGTACCTCATGGAGCAAGGCCCACTGCCTTCCGAAAGCCAGGTGATGCGGTGGATGCCATCTGGAAATTTGTGACCATCTATGGTGGTGAGAGGGGTCTCCAACTGTGCAAAAGGGTATTGTTGGTCATGTAGTCTCTCAGCACTCCATATTTGCAACCTGAGGACCTTGAGACATAATCTCCTTAGTTATCCACAAAATGGGGATAGCACACCCAACAAGGGGCAAGTCAAGAAGAGACCAAGGCAGAAGTTTCTTTTCAAATTTGCCCATGATCCACTACCATTTATTTGAAAGGGAAACCTATATGTAAAAGGGGATGCTTAAATATCGATGATCACCCTAGATCCAATGCACTTCCACCTTCAAATTCAACCAATGGCAAGGATCCCCCTACCTAATAAGAAAAAACTTCATTTTCTCCTCACTAATGAAAACTCGGATAACTTACGCAAGAGCATCCAAACAAAACTCTGTGCACTCCACAGAATGTTGGGTCGAGTTTCAACTTAGATGTAAGAGTCTAGTCATCTACAAAGTGGATATTATGAAGCCAATTATCACCAGGAAAGTATATACCTCTAATTTTCCCTTGTATTTGTGTTGCCTTCAACAAGTATTCAAGAGCATTGACTGTGACGACATAGAGATATGGCACGAAAAAACACCCCATAATAGGTGTTGAAAGCACACTTCCACACTAACACATGCAAAATCTCGTGAAAAGAGTGATGCTACAAATTTATCATACATAGAGCCAAATCCCAACCAATCCAACATGTTGAGCATGAATTCCCACTCAATTCTATCATAAGATTTATCAAAATTGATCTTTAAAAGGACATCCTTTTCCCCAGACTCTCGAGCCCACTTAAGGCCTAACCAGGCAAATGAGAATATTATCTAGAATAAATCTGTGCTCTATCAAGCGTGTCTTCTCCTTGCGAACAATTTTGTCAACCAGCAATCGAATCTTCCTAGGAACGGCTTTGCCAAGTATTTTATACGAGACATTCAACAGGGTAATAGGTTTCCAACCACCCTGTTATGTATATAAAATAACATCATTCATAATATATATCTAAACTATAGAATTTTGGATATTGATGTAATTATAAAAGGGTGTATCACATAAAGATATAGCTTTACGTGAAGGGTCACCATGAGGCCTATAAATGCCAATGTCATTCATCATTGCAATCATCCTATCATATCATTCATTCATATTTTATACATTTATATATTTTTAAAATCCTATCCAATATGAAAGTCAAATATAATTGAGCTTTTATGCTTCAAACTCACCAAATCACATTCAACACCTTGAAGAATGATTTCAATGAGCCCAACATTAACCAATCCCCCATACCACCACCCTTGATAGATTTCTGGCACATTTTCAAATAAGCAAGGCCCACCCCATGCCACATCCATTAAATTGACAGGGAATCCATCTAGACCACAGGATTTCTCATTCTTGAGATTCTTCGTCGTGGACTCCAATTCATCAATGTAAACTCTCTAGAGAGAAATGTCCTCTTAAGAGCCTTAACTTGTCGAGGAACAATCTCCTAGACAATATCCATGATAGCCTCTCATAAAGGGTCAGAACCTACAGAAGTGAAAATGTGCTAAAAATAATCTTCAAAGATCTGTCAAATCTCCACCTCGCCTTTTGCAAGGTTACCCTTGTAGAGTGAGGATCYGTTCATATCTACGTTTGTGTTTTAAAAKCTAAAAATAAAATTTGGTAGGTGTAACACCCTCAACCATCCAATGCATATGCCACATGATCCCAATCTATTTGGCCTTATATTCTTCAAACCCTTGTATCTGTAGTTTCATCTCTCTAACCTCCTACTAAAACTACTCATTAAAGAGGTCCAACTCTAATTGTTGACATGCAACCTAAAGGTGAGTACAAACTTGGGTGGCATGACTCTTCCTAAGACACACAACCATCCTCCCCAGCCCTAAAGGAACTTAGCTATGGAGAATAGTTGCCTCCCACCAAGAAATTCAACCTCTCCCTTATGGGGGTGGGAACCCAAGACTAGACAAATGCAACTATAGCTCAACAAGCAATAGATTCAAGCAAAGATACATTGAGCTTGAAGGAAGATTAAACTTCATTGGGACAGTTGTTACCAATATGCATCCAAGTAGAGATGGGAAGTGTTATCGCACAATCTATACTTGCCCAAAGCCTAAAGGCAAGTACGCCTATATTGACATAACACGGAGGTGGTCCTATCACTGTCACCCCAATAGGATACCTCTTTCTATTTAGGAGGAGAAGAAACTCACTCCAAGGGAGACGTCCCAAGACCTAGTTGGTTGATGAAGGGTAAAAAGACCAGATAAAACCCACCCCTCTCTCTAGGTAACTCAAGGAAAGAAATTACTTGGTAAAGTTTAAAGGGGCAAAGGAAAAGGGAATGAATGGTACCTGCCCTTTACCAATGAAACAACAAAGGTTAGCAGTAAGCAATGATATCAATGTTTCAAATCAGTGGGTTAGTTTTAGAGGTTAGTATGTTGATTAGGGCTGCTAAATAAAGTCTCTAACGACAATTATAGTAGCAGCAATATGGTTGTTAGTGTTAGTGAGAGTTTCAAGAAGATAGTTTGAAAGTTTGTTTGATCTCATTCTGAAAGTTTGTTTGATCTCATTCAAACACGGGAGCATAGAGTATAGAAATCAGTGCCTTTTAGGGGCTTATGGAGTCAATAATAGTAACAATATCACTTGGGAAATAAAATAATGATAATTAGAAAAATAGGTGTCCTCGTTTTTCCATAGACAATATAGCAATATTGTCACCCAACCATAGGTCGAAGCCACCCTCGAGCACCTTTAACCTTGGCAGACAGAATAATTCCGGAAACAAACCTTAAAACCAATAGCCAAGCAAGATAGTGTATCTCTCTCCAAGGCTAGCGTACCAAGCAAAGAATCCAAACCATAACCAAAGCAGAAAGTCCAAACCATAACCAAGTAGAAAGTCCAACCATAACCAAAATCCCAGTTGCAGCTACACTCCCTCTCCAAACTTGCGCACCACTAGTCTTATGTAGTTGTGAGTGAGTGAGTGTCAAATGAGCTCTAGCGCCCTCTATTTATACTTCTCTATCTCACTTGACTGGGTCGACTTCTCTTTCTAGAGGCTAATAACTCAATATTAAATATTCTCTTGAGCCGACTTGTCTTCTAGGGTTATTATCCAATGTTTTAGGGTTTCTCTTAATTCCCGAAATATTCTAGTCTTGTCAAAGGTTACATGTGGAGGTTAATACCTCCCGCGGCTACCATAATATCAACACTCCCTCCTAGCTAGGAAGGTATTAAAGAAAATGGTATTGAGCACAAACAGACCATTCAACCAGTAGAATCATCATAGCCACACAGGATATCTTATGATCACGTAGATCAACTCATGAGCAACATCATCACTATCAGTATCATCTGATATCATCAACTGCATCATCTCTTGAAGCCATACTCCACCTGAGTATTCAGGCATGATGTTGAATAAGTTACTCACTCCACAGAGTGATACAAGGACCATTCTTCTAATCTGGACATACGTCCTAGAAGAATGATTGTCCTAACAGATGTTGAAAGCTACACCATGGGCTACAG
>JASDQU010187909.1:9650-20465 GCA_032191745.1 Picea mariana
AATTAATCCTTTGTTGTTTCCCTTAATTGAAAAAGAGATAAAGAAATTGTTTCAAGCCAAGATTATAGTGTCCCTAAAATTTTCTAAGTGGGTGGCGAATCTACTGCCTATTAGAAAGAAGAGTGGGGAGATCAGGTTATGTGTGGATTTCAGAAATCTAAACAAAGTATCTCTCAAGGATAATTACCCATTTCCTATGATGGATCAAATACTGCAGAAAGTGGTTGGTTCTCATAAAATATCAATGTTGGATGGTTTCTCTGGGTATAACCAGATCATGTTACACCCTGATGAGCATGAAGAAACATCCTTCACAACACCATGGGGGACTTTATGTATGCCAAAATTCCATTTGGGCTCATGAATGCAGGAGGCACATTTCAAAGAGCTATGGACATATCTTTTACTAATGAAAAAGAAAAATTCATTGTTATTTACTTAGATGACATCACTATGTATTCGGTTTCTGATGAAGAACATCTCGAGCATCTCAGAAGGACTTTTTAGAAATGTAGAAAGTATGGCATTTCATTGAACTCCAAAAAGTAAAATTTTGGCATGGAAGAAGGGAAGTTGTTGGGCCACATTATATCAAAGGAGGGAATAAAGTTAGATCCTAGCAAGGTTGAAGGAATCTTGAAAATTTCCATGCCTAGAAGCAAAGAGGAGGTACAATCTTTCTTGGCGAAAGTAAATTTTTTGAGAAGATTCATTCCTAACCTAGCTGAAATCATAAATCATATCACTAACATGCTCAAGAAAGGAAATGAGATAATGTGGACTCCTCAAGATAGGAAATCTTTTTAAGATGTCAAAGTAGCATTGACCAAAGCCCCAGTGCTGGCTAGCCCCAATTTTTAAAAAGACTTTATATTGTTTTATTTTTCCTTGGAGCATACTATTGTTGGTGTCTTATTATGGAAATATGAACAAAGCTTTGAGAAGCCTATAGCTTACTTCAACAAAACATTGAGAGACTCTCCATTGAAGTATTTTATCATGGAGAAGAAATCATATGAGTTGGTTAAGGCACTAAAGGATTTCAGAGTTTATATATTGCATTTGGACACTGTTGCTTATGTGACCAATAATGTTGTGAAGGACATCTTAACTCAGCCACATCCTGAGGGAAAGAGGGGCAAATGGATATCTGTGTTATTGAAATATGATCTTGAGATGAAGCCTAAAAATTTGATCAAAGGACAAGGACTGGGAAAGTTGATGGCTCAATAAAATTGTGAACTTCTGGGAATTAATTTTATTGTTGATTTGTCTACAAATTCAGGAGAAAAGGAATAAATCCCTCAGGCATCTAAAATATTCCTTGACTCCTCATGGTATGAAAATATCATCTATGTGTTGAGGAATTTGCAGGCCCCTCGTCAATTGAGTACAACCAAAGCCAGATTCTTAAAGTTGAAAGAAACAAATTTTTGTATGGTAAATCAATCTCTATATTGGAAGGACCCAGGGGAAGTTTTGTTGAGTTGTTTTCTAGAGGAAGAGGCATAGAGGACCATCAGAGAATTCCACAAGGGTTACTTTTGAAGACATCATTATTAGAAAACTATTGTGCACAAGATATTTAGGGTTGGGCTCTATTGTCCAAGAATATTTTTTGATGTCTACAAAGAGGTTTCAAGATGTCATGAATGCCAATTTTTTTATGGGGAAAGAAAATTACAACCCTTACCATTGAAACCCATCTATGTTGAAGTGCCTTTCATACAATGGGGCCTTGATTTCATAGGCAAAATACATCCATAGTCCTCAGCTTAGCACAAGTGGATTATGACAACCACATATTACTTCAATAAGTGGATTGAGGCAATCCTCACCAGGAAGGCCATGGATGTTGTTATCATTTAGTTTTTGGAAGACAATATTTTTTCCAGATTTGGGTGTCCAATGAAAATGATTACACACAATGCAACAACATTTAAATCCAAAAAGATGGAGAAATTTTGTAGGTAATACAACATAACTCTTGGCCACTCTAATTCTTATTACCATCAAGTTAATGGTTTGTTTGAGTCATTAAATAAGAGCTTAACAAGAATTATTAAAAAAATGTTGCAAGATAACAAAACAACTTGGCACAAAAAGCTCATCCATGCACTATGGGCTGACCGGATCACTCCAAAAAGATCTTTTTCTACCTCCCCCTTCCAGATTGTCTATGGAACATAGGAATTTTTTCCTACTGCATTAGGGCTTCCAGTGATGAGGTTGTTACAGGAGTAGGATGCTAAAACAGATGCCACTCGAAGAAGGAAGGATGAACTAATCAATGTCCAGTAAATTAGAGAAAAGGCCTTAAAAAATGCTCAACGGCACCAAGATAAGATTAAAAAGGCTTTTGAAAAGCATACCAAAGAGGATGATTTCAAAGTGGGAGACTTGGTATTAAAGTGGGATTCCAGAAATGAAGACAAGGGAAAGCATGGGAAATTTGACCATCTATGGCTGGGACCTTTCAAAATCATGGCATACCATGGAAATAATTCCTATCTGATACAAGAAAGTAATGGAGACATCATTGGAAGAGGGCCTATGAATGACAAGTTCCTCAAGCATTATATCATTTAAAGAAATCATCACCTTTTCCATTCATTGTACATAATCATTTTTTGTTTTTTTTTTAGCATAAAGAAATTGAAATAAAAGTAGCAAAACTGAAGCCCGAGGTGAAGTCCCTGAGTTATGCTGAGTAGATTTTGATTTTTCTGAATAAATGTTGCTAAAATTCAGTTGCAGGACTAAATCACAGCCCAATGGGTAGGCACTCGACTTGTCATTCTTTTCTACCTCGTAGGGAGGATAGCATCCCCAGTTGGAGACAATGTTATTACCATAACAATTTTTTGCGGGAAAGGTAATATTCAAAATTTAGTGAGATGCTAAACTGATGTAGAGGCGTGATAAACTTGAGAACAAGGCTAGATCTAGTAGAAGGAGGCTAATTCTAGCATAAGTGTGGAGTTGATGGGACCCAATGGGTCACAGATCATGGGCGCTATAGATCAACGACCAGGGATCGTTTCGGGAAGAGAAATTGAACGAAGGATAATTCTCAAAAGTAGGCCGAAAAGAAAACCATGGTTTTGGCTCGATACCACGTGGCACCAGTGGGTGCATTTTGGGGTGATAAGCGGGTTGATCCAAACCATTTCCCCTCACCCCCAAAATTAAAAAGTACATAAATGGGCGCACTAATGATTATTTTATGTTTTTTCAAATCACTAGAACGTTGGAATTTGGTGCGATTGCTCCATTCGAAATGAAGCTCAACAGTGCACCAAAATCATGTGTTTTCTGCTCATTCATGGGTATTTTTCATCACTGCCATGGACCATGTCATTATGTTAGTAGCAGAATAAGATCTCAGATCAAACGAAGAAGCTCTAATTGACATATATTCAGATGTGTTCGACACTAAATTAACCATCTCTCCCATCTCTGTGTCCAAAGATAATCTATTAGATAATGTAGGGAAACGGATACCCTTTCTTGAAACAGTCCCAGCCTCTATAGTCCCTTATGTCATCGAGGTCACATTCCCTTTCCAAGAATTCATGGGTTGGTGTGCAGAACAATACTCACAGGAAGAGAAAATTGTCTTAAATAAACTAGGGTCTGATGTCCTATGTAGAGTAGATATCCCATCAATTCGATACACCCTTAGAATAAAAGAGTCCCCCTCCGTAGTGTCTGAACCATTTGAAGAAGAAAAGATAATTATGGTTTACAGGGAATGTCCCTTTGAAGTCAAAATCCTATTTTTGCAAATGATTGTGAAACCAGAGCATATTTCCGAAAATGTTTCCTTGCCATTGAGTGTAAACATCGTGGTCATTGAAGTCTAGTGGTTTGTTCCATACTGAGTCAGATTTTAGGTCTAGATAGTGACAAGTATGTGGTTGAGGTCATGTTAGGTCTTTTGTTAGCATTTTTCCAGTCATTCAGTTCGCATCAGTTTTGATAGATTCATAGTTGATAATATCCACAAGAAGCTAATGAATTTTTAGTCACTAAGACATTTCATATATTGCACATACTTGATAAAGATTTTCCTGGAGACAAACAAGAGAGAGTTCCCTGAAGAAACATTTGTATCAATTGAATGAAAATGAATCACAATACTCATCTTTATCAACAAGGTCATGTCCAGGGTGTACAACATGATTTTCAACACCAACCTACCAAGAGTCCTGGATGAAGTGAAGAGTTATTTATAGCCAAATACAGAAAATATAGTGGGGGATTGGGTGTTTTTCATGCATTCTATAGTGATTTGGGTATATGGTTTTCAAGAAGCTCCCTATATTATTCCTATTTTTCTGACACCCAAAGTTTTTTCCCTGGATTTTATTGGGAAAAGAATCATCTCAAAGATAGAACGTTTCTTGAAACTACACATGACATCCAACTTGAAATTCCCTTTCATCATTGGACCCTTCACTGTAAAAAATAGATCATGTTTATCTCAGATCCAGGCCAAGATCAAGGAGTTTGGGTTTGCACAACTACAGGGAAGAATATATGATCTACATCAAATCATATCCAAGAGAATATTGGCGAACAAATAGGCCCCCTATGAGCATGAACATGTTGAGGGTTTTGACAAATTGGAAAATTTAGAAACCTGTGTTGATATGGAAGCCATCTTGCAACCTTCTCAAACAAAATAAGTGGGGCCAAAAATGCAATAGACTTAGACACAGAAAACTCCTCATAAGATGATAGTTAAAATCCCCAAGGTAAGTGTTTATAGAAAACTGAGCAGTTCAGAGTCCCTGGGCATCAACAATCAGCAGATTGTCACTAAAAACATGAACATCACACAATCCCCATAGATAGTGGATCTAGAGGACGAGGAGCCTAAAGAAAAAGTGAATATGGATATGGTGGAGACTGATATCAGCAATATATATGTTGAGAAAGGGAGAAAGCTCCAAAGTGAAGGAAGTTCAAGAAATTTCAGCAGCAAAAGGCACATCTTTGATAAGGAAGCTCGAGTAGCCTATCAATGTAAAGAGAATTTGGCAAAGAAGTATGTTGAGAAGGGAAACTTGTCTATGAATGAAATGAGGGAGTTAATCCTTGAAGTAGAAAAGATATCTCAACATAAGTCTTCTTTTTTCACAGTGAGAGATATGGAGAAGAAAACATTCAATATAGCAGTTGCAGATGAGGATAAAGTATCTAAAATCAAGATGAAATATGAGAACACCAGTGCTCCTGACAAAGTTAAATTCCACAGGAATACAAGTGACATGTTGTATTCATATTAATTGGGACTAATCCTAAATAATTCAAAGATGTCAACTTATGCACTTAATTTGGAAGGGAAGTTGAGGCAAGAGAAAGAATCCAACAGATCTTGGAAAACTCAGGTCAAGAGGCTAGAATATGAAGGCCCTCAGGGAGTGAAATCCTCCTTAGAAGAAAAAGACAAGATGATTCAAAGATTGAAGAAAAAACTTAAGATGTATTCCATGAAGCATCCACAAACAACAGAACTAGTTGCTCTAGAACAAGAGAAGGAGGCATTTAGACAAGAAGAATTGAATTACAAGGCAAAGGTATTGCAGCTGGACAAATAAAAATTGAACTAGTCACAAGGGAAGACAAAAGTACCAAACATGGTTTTTGTTGTACCTTATACTACAGAGGCTGGGCCAGGCACTAAAGAATTGGTTCAGGCTATGTCCCAGGTCATCCTGAAGGTGGGATAGATCAAAGGTCTAAAGGGAGATATAGAGGAATTAAAGCAGGAAATGAAAGCAAAAGATGAGAGGGTGGCTCAGTTTCAGAAGGAAAATCAAGCTTTGAAGGAAAAAAGTAAACAAGCTGAAGACAAGGTTGAGAGGAAAAGGGATGTTGCAGGGGTCCTGTTGAGAACTCAACACACCCTAAAAACCCTATGTTGAATCTTTTATTTTTGGGTACCACTTGATCTTTTTCACTGTCTAATTCGACTTCATTTGTTTCGCCTACTTATATTTTTTGACTCTCATTAAGTCTTCCAACGTTTTCTTGAATATATGAAAACTCATGAATTAAAAATGAATTAACACTTAAATAAGGAATTATCAGCCAAAACACTTCCCCTCAACGCACTCAAAGATTCAACATTGGAAGGAATTAAATGATGAAAATAAATCACTCAAAAATCATAGTCGTCAAGCATCGATCGACATCGACAATAGGAATTTTTCTTTCGCGACAAAGCATCATACAAGGATATCATAAAAAATTGATCCCCTTCGGCATTGGTTAAAGGAGAAAAGAGTAAATGTTCAATGAAGAAATAAATGATATCACTGATAGCCAACACTCGACGTGCTTAGAAAAATCAGAGGACCAAATCTCGACAAACATTTGGACCATGCTAAAGTTTTTCTCCGATCGTCAACTTCTGAAACCTTTTTGGAATCGGGAGTTCTAATGATGCTAACCCAAAGGAAACTATGCAATAGGTCTACCCTTGATCTCAGATATCTGACACCTTTTTTACATCGGCAATCCCAAGTTTAGTTTAATGATGCACCCCTAGAAGAAGGTCTCAACTTCGACTAATATTTGTGAGCTAAGTCACTGGTTTCCATTGCCACATGCCCCAAGCCAGGTTTTCCTCGTCAACACCATATGGTGAAATCGATTGGCGTCGGAGGTTTTCATAGAAGAACATCAACGAAAAAATTCTTAACATCTTGCCGATCCCCGATCCACCCACTAGGAAAGAGACACGATGGGGCATTTTAGCGCTAGATACGTTGCAGTCTGGAGCATTTAAAGGACTAATTAATTCAGAATATTGCATTAGTTGCTAATTCATGCATGAATCAAAAGGATCGTTTCAATTTACTAATACAACACATCACTCTCCGCGCCTCCGGTGTCAACCCACAATGAATTAAATTATAGAGATTCGGTTGTAGATTTGCTTGAATTTCACTCATCACCTAAATTAATTGGTTGATATGACCGGTAATTTCTTCCTCGTTAAATCCTATTGAGCCATTATAAACAAGATTATTTAGTGTGTTAAGGAGTTTCAAAGAATCCATAAGAACGAGACGAGTAGTTCAAAATCTTCTGATCAACCCCCGTGAGTATCAAACTACAAAATTTAGCAAGAATTACAAGTATGTACCAGTATGGATTTTCTGTTTTTTCACTTAAACATACGATTTTATATGAACGATTTTATTTTTTGATTTTCAGGACCAATGCCTCCAAGAAATCCAAACACTAGGAAATCGCCAGGAGCACCTAAGCCAAAGGAACCAGAGGTGGGAGAAGGCTCGTCCCTAGGGCCAACAAAACAATTAGAATTTTCTCCAAGGCTGGAACCAGTCATCAAAACATCCACCGAGAAGATTTTCACTCAACCTCTGGCCTTTGGAGACACAGAGGCAAACATAGGGGGAAAGTTCATACTCCTGCATTGGGGAGAACTCTTCAACAAGATCAATCAGGAGGAATTCCTGGAATATATCCTACACAACGATCCTGACATGAGGAAGCTCAACGATGAATTTTTTCCAAATATCTGGCACTTGTACCTGCACATGGTAGCGAGCAGAACCCTGATGTTTCCCTATATAGAACTACTACAATGGCTCATCAGCCACATGGACACACAGAAGTGCCTAATCAACGATGGTAATGGTGAGTGTGTCAGGTTTTTTCCTTCGATAGAAGTGCAAAATTATTACAAGCTCAGAGTCCCGGAAGAGAGACTCAACACAGATTTCATCATCAACTTTTATGAGCACCACAAAATTGGTCGAGTGATGGCTTCATGGTGGAGAGAGGATAAAAATTACATGAATCAGACCTTCGGATGGTACCAGACGACCAACTTAAGGGAGACATATATCTATTTAATGGCCCTCATTTGTCGGTTGTATGGGGAGAAAGATTGTTCCAGGTTTTTAGAAGCTTGGATGCCTCTAGCTTACACTGTAGCCATTTCTAGGAGAGGTTTTAACTAGGGTGGCATCATTTCAAAATAGCTGATCATTTTCATTCAATAGGCTCAAACGCTGAAAGAAGGAGAGACTCCATCCATCTACATGGATTCTTATTTATTGGACGTCATCTGTGCCAGAAATGTCTTTTCCAGAATGAACTTGAGCTAGCAAGTCTAAGAACTCTCGGTCCATGTATATTTTGACATCCTATCAGAAAATAGATACAAAAAATCCTACTCCCTCATTTGCAATGAATTGATCGCACACATTTATTTAATTATGTTCAAGAAAGAGTGTCCAATACTATCAGCTGTGGCCAAAAAGATGATATCAAAGGTTGGCCACTGGTATCTCGATGAACGTACTACCTACATTAGGGTATTCGGGGCCACTGGAGCACGTCATCTTCTGCCTGTGCATGCTCCTGATCGATAATTAGTAGGGGAGATATGATACCAAACTATTCTACAATGCTAAAATGCTACTCTGGTGAAAGATAAGAAACGTGAATTTATACCTTATGGATTCCATATAGGTTTCTACCTAGTAAAATACACCTCTCAAGCCAAGCAGGAAGCACTAAGCCAATTGGAGTTTTGATTCCAGACCGACCGTTTCCGCAAACATGACCCAAGGGGTTTAGTCTCGAAGCATGCATCGCAAGTGTCATCCTATTGGCTTTATGCTCATGAAAAATTCAAAGATGAGGTCTTCACCAAAAATTCCCAAGACTGGGAGGAAGTTGTGGAAAGGATGTTCGACCCTAGAATTACCAAGTTCAAATACATGAGCCTAGATGAACAGGTGCAAATCATAGAAAAATTGGCTCAAGGAGCCCTTAGAGCCAGAGAGGAAATGGTAGAGGCCAAAATAACAGAGATTCCCCTGGTAGCCCCGATATAAGAAATAAATTTCCCTGAGGCTCAGGATGTGCACGAGAGAGGGTTACTCATGTATGAATAGGCCTAGTAGATAATGGATCAGATGCGAGATAATCTAGATCTCATTAGGATTCCAGTGCTCCCTGTTAACAACCCGGATGAAATCCATATAGAACCAAGTGGCCCTTAACTGATAGACGTTGATGAAATCACTGGGTTAGACGAACCTGAATTCACAACGCCACCAGATGGATTGTCGATAGGTGTTTCATCACAGCCAGAGATAGTCGGGGTATTAGTGGAAATAAGTGAATTAGACCTGCTCCACAAGTTGATAAATATATATGACGATTATGAAAGGCCAAAGGTATCTCTTAGGATCCCTGTGCATATAGAAGAAGAAAATGGACTTGAGAAAACATATTCTCCTGTTCCCAATCCCAAAATTTAAGAGGTCCCATAGAAAGATAAAGAAGTCAAGAGTGTCCTAGACACTAAGATGCTTGATGCACAAAAGACCCAAATAGATAGTCTAAAGGATGATTCAGGTTCAGATGACCCAAAGGAGGAAGCCCCACAACAGGAAATCGATGCTTCAACAAATAATGAACAACTAAGTATCGAGTCTATCCCCGATGCCTCTATTTCACTCGGTACTCAAACCCCCGATGAGTGATAGACGGAAGCTAGACCTTTGGAACATAATGAGGAAGCTCAAGAACCCAACCTTGAACAATTGTACACCAACAGAAGTCTGGGAAACACACTCGCATGGGAGGATCAATAGATTCCCAAACTCATGGATGAAGTATACAACATACATGACATAGATTATGATTAGAGGAAGAAGGCTATCATCCAAAGAACCACCAAGAAGAGGAGGATCACTTTAGATCGCTCCATCCTCATCACTACCAAGGAAAATTTTATCAACACAAAACATGCTAAGACTTCTGAACTCATCAGCGCAGGGATGGAAATTACAGATGTCACTATGGACAAAGATAAAAGAGATGAAAAGGAGCTGGTCACCACCTTAAATGAATTGAAACATTTTCACCTCTTGGCGAAGTATTACTAGGACACCACATAGGTTGCAGTGTACCTAATAAATAAATTCAAGGAGGCCTACAGCAAGTTCACAGACGAGTGACACCTATTCACAACAAGGATAGTTGAGCTCTAGGAGGACACCCTCATGGCACTTGTTGTTGGGTATGTGTTATATTCTTTTCATGTGTGTGTGTGGGCACGTCAGAAGTGACAACTGCGTTTGACGATCCCTCTAGTAGTGTCCTTCGTGTTGTGTGCACTAGGCGCTTTCCTAGGGATGTCCTAGGGGGGGCAGGTATGCCCCCTCTTGGTTACACGTAGCATTCGGGGCAATGCCCCAAATTGTTTTTTGTGCGGTTTTTGCTATTTTTAGCGGTTTTGTAAATTAATCCCAGATTAAGGGATTAGGGTTTTGGTATCTATGGAATACCTAAAACAATTATATATATATATTATGGTGAATGGTGAAATTCGATATAATGAGTATAAGAAAGGTTTTCCCGGTTGAGGGTTTCCGGTATAAAATCTCTATGTACTATGTTTATGAGCCATTGATTAAATTTTGTTTTGCTTAAGAATATGTATGCATTGCTTTACTTCACAGGTTTAAAACTTACATGTGGTATCAGAGCTCGTTTTTGGCTTCATAGGGATGCCTTTGTTGTTGAGGGTTTGGCTCAGTCTTGATAGATCAAGTTTATCTTGGGTCTGTGATAAACCTGGGTTTAGTGGGAGCTTTTGTAGTAGAGATTCGAGTATATAAAGAGGAATGATGAGCTCATCTAGAATCAAGATAGAGAAGTTCAATGGTAAAAACTTTGAGCTATGGAAGCTCAATATGGAGGACCTTCTTGTAAACAAAGAACAATGGATTATTGTTGATCCTGGTACATAGCCTA
>JASDQU010187914.1:578-10825 GCA_032191745.1 Picea mariana
TTCAACTACTGCACACTCCTCCTTCTACATGCTTGAATCACTCTCAACCACAACAACACTCATATCTTCTTTGTTCTACATACTTATAGTCTCTGTGCCCCTTGTGCATGCTATCTTTCCATGCTTCTGCGTGCTCTCTCCATGTTGAGTGCTCTGCCTGATCATCATTGCAACTCTTCAGCTTCTCTGGTAGTTAAACCCATCCGTCCATCATCACTGGGTGTTATGTCGAGATTCCTTCGCCTCTCTAGCAGTTGAGACTCTTTGTATTCTCTGTTACAGTTGAGCTCAACCTCTATGTTGTAGTTATAGGATTCAATGCTCTTCCATTTGTCAATCACCTCTATGACCAGTTTTCATTCCACTGGCAGATTCCTTGAGACTCTTCAACTCCTCTAGCAATCACACAGATGTCTCTTCGAGTCCTCTGGCAGAAACCATCAGTGGTTTCTAGCAGTTACAGTGTGAACCTTGAATTGAAGCCTAGCTATGCTAGCACCTTCCACTTACATGACCATCGACGGTGACCACCAACTACATCGACATTTCAGCATTTCGACATTTCGACATTCAACAATTCGACAATTCGTCATTCCTGTGATCAAGTGTCTCAACACTCCAAGTCGCGATCCCTGAAATGGAGCTTGGTTGCACTAGCTCCTTCCTCCATCTTCCTTAGATGTGACCATTGGGTGTGACCACAGCCTTATTCAAAACTGCATTTTGCAATTTCACGTTTCGGCACTTTGGGACTCCTATGATGAAGAGTGTTGACTCTTGACTTCTCCAACTCCCAGTATCCAAAACTTCGGTTGATGTGCCTGTTTCGGGAATTTCAACGTTTCTCATTTCGGCACTTCAGGACTCCTGTGATGAAGAATCTCAACTCTTGACTCTTCCAACTCTTGGTATCCGAAACTCCGGTTGATGTGCCTGTTTCGGGATCTTCAGTGTTTCGCATTTCACGATTCTAGGACTTCTGATGATGAAGAGTCTCTACTCTTCCAAATCCCGGTATCCAAAACTATCCTCCTGCTTTCGGGATTTCGGTGTTTCGCATTTCACGATTCCAGGACTCTTGATGATGAAGAGTCTCGACTCTTCCAGCTCCCGGTATCCAAAACTATCCTCCTACTTTCAAGATTTCAGTGTTTCTCATTTCGTGATTCCGAGACTCCTGATGATGAAGAGTCTCAACTCTTCCAACTCCTAGTATCCGAAACTGTCCTCCCGCTTTCATGATTTCGTAACCCCACTTCACCTTGCTCTTTAAAGAACGTGTAGGTTCTCCTGGATCGAATGCCGGTTGGACCTCGTGCTCAAGTTTGACATTCATCAAGAATTCTCAATGGGATCCAATGATCACTATTGCTTCTCCTCTTGGGCTTACACATCCTCCTAACTTGGAATAATTTGTAAGTGTCAAAGGCCTCGACCTTTGATCCATCTAAGATCCTAAGTACGCTATCTCTCTTGAGCTTTGGCAATGAGTTAACCTCATCCTTGGTGCATACCTACACACTGCGTGTGACTCTATGCTAATCCTCTTGAGCTTACCTTGTCCCTGTTTTGCCATCGCTACATACTCTGATCTTGCCATCAATGACAAGCACACCTGCCTGTAAACATGCCAACACCTTGGGCATCCTATTAATTTTCCAGGGTCTCTCTAGCACAAGTAAGCAATAATATCTCTGTTCAGAACTCAAGGGAACTCATTGCTAAGGGAATCTACTAGGAAACAACAACGAAAAAATGTTTTTCTAGTGAAACTCACCCAAGAGTTCACTCTTTAGTCCTAGAAACCTACCTCTTCAATATGTGGCTCCAAAATCCACTAAAAATGGTACAACATGCTCAAGAATTCACCCAAACTTCTTGGTCTAGCTCCAAAATACACTAAAAATGCTACAACATGCTCAAGAATTCACCCAAACTTCTTGGTCTAGCTCCAACGCTGTTTTTTATTACTCTGCTTGTTGTTTAAGCCAAAATCAATCTAAAAAACTAGCTATTTCCCCGATACGAATTTCCTCTATTTTCCCAAGACATTTGACTTCTCACTATGCTCAATGTTGATTTTACTATATTCCCATGCTTCCAGTAACTATGGATGTGACTTCTACACCCACCCCCTGATAGGTATTCTATGATTGGGCTCGCATACACTCAAACAAAAAAAGAGATGGTTTCCCCAAGGATAATAAAATTCAGAAATATGTGTTTGGATTAATACGGAAAATTGATTACCTCCTTGGACCCCTCTTAGACACTCCTAGACATTACCCTCTCTTGTGGATAAATCAACTCCCATCTCTATCCATATTCCTAGTAGTTGGTATCACATTATATTTATTAAAATCAGAAATACAATTCACATATTACGTCACTTGGCCATAAACATATTTATATATACATTATGAATTAATTAAAATGGAAATTATAGTGAGAATGTTACATTCCCTGTCCGCTATAATTGTTCATCGTCCTCAGTGAAAAACACCATGCTAAATATGTATACAAATTTACATCATAATATTCAAAAAATAAAATTCTGAAAAACATTTTACTCTCCAACAGTAGTCCCAACCATAATCCCTCGTTCTTCTCAACCCGCGAACCAAAGGAATATTCCCTCTTCAACACCTTCAATTAATCTAGTTGCACCACTCATTTATCAGGGATACAAACACAAGTGACCAGTAGTTCTGAAATGTGGTTCGGGAACTCTAGCTGCCAAAAAATGGAGTCTTAAATTTTATCTTTTATTTTCTTCAAAATTGTAAAAACATTGTGGTTGTTTCACCTGAATAGTTTATTCATTCTCCCATGTTTCATTTAAGGATTTTAGCAGGTCCATTAAACCTTTACCAACCCTATGTATTTTTTCCTGAGCACTTTGACTTTCTGGTCTAGGATGTGTACTGGCTCCACCTAGAAATCCCCTTCATTTTCCACTTGGATCATAGTCCAATGAATTATGTGGTTAGGGTTAGGCACATATTTCTTTAATAATGATACATGAAAAACATTATTCACTCTCATGGATGAAGGTAATGATATTATGTATGCAATTGGACCTATATTTGCTATTGTTTCAAAAGGCCCACAATATCTTGCTACCAACTTTATGAAGAACCCCAATCTTATCAAACTTCTCTTCGCTTTCACTTTGAGAAAAACATTTTCACCCACTTTAAAATAAATAAAACTTTGTTCTTGTTTGTATAAATTTTTTCCTGTCCTCGACAACCTTTAAATTCACCTGATATTTTCCATATGCTCTTCCATTTAACTCAACAAATATGTCCCAATGGAAACTTTGTCTAATAGGTTATCCCAACAGACTGGTGTGTTACACTTCCTACCATACAATTCTTCAAATGGGCTCATTTTTTATGAGGCTTGTTACCCATTATTGTAAGAAAATTGCACTAAGTGGATATAATATTCTCACTTTGATGGTTGGTCCGTCAAATAAATTTTGATCACGTCCTCAATGATTCTCTTAATCCTCTTTATTTTCCCATCTAAATCTAGGTGATATGTTGTACTAAGATTTAAATGTCCCAAATCCTTTGAACAAGGCTTTCTGAAAATTTGATGTAAATTTTGGATCTCCATCTGAAACAATGGCCTTAGTCACTCCATGTATCTTGGAAACTTATTTCATGAAAAAATATGCAATATTTATTTCCTTGTGTGTGGTTTTCACAGGAATAAAATGTTTATCTTTTGTTAATTTATCAAACACCACCATGAATGAGTCGTGTTTCTTTACTGTTTTAGATAGCTTTGTGATGAAATCAATTTTAATCACTTCTCATTTCCACTCATGTATGGGTAATGGTTGTAGGTGTTAGAATATAGAAGATTGTTCTCATTTTACCATTGACGATACCCTCGTCACCCAACCATAGGCGGAAGCCACCCTCCAAGCACCTTGACCTTGACAGAGAAGAGAATCCCGGTAGCAATCAAATAGCCAAGAGAGGCTAATGAACCAAGAAAGAATAGAACCCAAGCTGATCAGATAATCCCACCCAAAGGCTAGCGCACACCTTCCTAGAAACTTGCACACAACATGCAACTACACTTGTGCAAATCCAGTTCTCTCTGCAACTGCTGAGGTGTGAATAATGAAAAATGGCGCCCTGTATTTATAGTAGTCTTGGAAGTTTAACTGGGTCCAACTTCTCCTTCTGGGTATTAATAAATTTATATTAAATATATTTATGCAGCCAACAACTTGTCTAGGGTTTCCTTCACTTCTTTTCTTCCTTCCAGAGTATTCTAATCTCATGATAGGTCACAATAGAGGTTCATACCTCCTGAAGCTACCATAATATTAACACTCCCTCCTAGCTAGGGAGGTATGGTCTTGAGCACAACCGACCATTCAGCTGGTAGCAACACGAACACCGTCATTATTTTCCAACTGGATAATATCCTATGACAACTAGTACAATATTAATTGATAGAACACACCTGTGTTTATTCAAGGTAGTACGCAACTACTCATATTATGGAACAAATCCACCATAGTAGTATATCTCTACTGTCTGGAGACAGGTAGTCTCCATAAAAATCATCTGGGCCAATCTTTTACTCACATCTGTGAGCTCTGAAAGAATATCTGCCTCACAAATAGTGGAACATATACACCACAGTAGTTTACATCTACAAACATCTAATAGCAACCTGCATAGAAACAACGTTATGATATAAAATAAATCATCTAGGACAATCATTCACTCACGTCTGTAAGATATGAAAGAATATATACCCTCAGTATAGAACATCAGTAATGGGCTATCTACCCCATTCTTCTCAAACAAGGAAGAAGGATTATTTCTGATTTCTGAGCCTGGACCATTCCTCACTCCAGGCCATTCTTCCTACACTAGTCAAAGTGAACCCTGGACATAATGTATAAACCCTAAGGAATGTTTGGACCATTCNAAGGAATGACTGTCCTAGACCATTCCCCACCCTGGGCCATTCCTCCTACACTAATCAAAGTGCACCTTGGAGAGAATGTATAACCCTAAGGAATGTTTGTCCCTGATTACTGAGCCTGGACCATTCCCCACTATGGGCCATTCCTCCTACACTAATCAAAGTTTTCCCTAGAGAGAATGTATAACCCTAAGGAATGACTGTCTAGACCATTTCCTCCATTAAACACAAGAGGAAAAGACTATCTTGTATCAACCTCCAAAACAGACCATTCCTCATGTTAACCACAATTAGAAATCGCTATCCGGCAAGGCGGGCCAGTCTTCTTGAGTAACCCTCAAGAAGAGAGACTGCCCTAGACCACTCCCCATGTTAACCACAATGGGAAGTCACTATCTATGATACATCAACAATCAGACTACCTCTCATGTTAACCACAATGGGAAGTCACTATCTGTTAGAAATCTCAATCCACTTTCCGAACAAGAAAGAATCTGTCCAATCTGGACTATTTTTCAATTACAAAGATAAATAATATTTTCAATGCTCCCTCCTAATCTAGAGAGTTATTTAAATCACAAAAATAAATGTTTTCAAAAATATTTTTCTGTACCTTCTCCTATCTTGGAGAATTTTCCCTTTCAGCTAAGGGAGTTATTTCCACAATCCCCATCTTCTCTCAGAAATATGCAAACTTGATTCTGGACAGAGATTTTGTCAATATGTTTGTTGTCTTCTCATCAGTGGGGATATACTCGAGCTTTACCTCTCCTTCCTGGAATTTATCTCGAATAAAGTAGTATTTGATCTCAATGTGCTTCGACTTTTCATGAAACACTGGATGTTCTGATAATATTATACAACTCTAATTATCACAATATATTATGGTCGATTCTGGAGTCTGATCAAATAAGTTGAAGATTGACTTCCTTAGCCATACTTCTTCTGTGCATGTTTCACAAGCTGCCATATACTCTGCTTCTGCTGTACTGAGTGCGACAAACTTTTGTTTCCTGCTGCCCCAAGATATCATAGCGGAGCCCAAGCTGAAACACATACCTGAGGTACTCTTTCTATTGTCTGCACTTCCTTCCCAATCAGAGTCTGTGAATCCATGAAGTTCACTAGATGCGGTATATCTCAAGACATAGTTTATTGTCCCATGAATATATCTTAGAACATGCCTTGCAGCTATCCAATTCTCTTGTTTAGGTTCCACCTCGAACTGACTTAATGTATTTATAGCAAAGCAAATATCTGGCCGAGTATTTACCAAATACATCAATGATCCAATTAATTGTTGATATAGAGATGGATCTACTGTATCAAAATCTGGGACTTTCACTTTTCTTATATCTGCATTCATAGGAGTGTCCATGGACTTACAGTCCATCATTCCAAATTTCTAAATGATCTTTATTGCGTACTTTCCTTGTCCAAGGAATACTTCACCATGCTTCTGTCATACTTCTAGTCCCAATTAGTAATGCATGAGACCTAGATCTTTCATATCAAATTCAGAGGCTAATTCCTTCCTGCACTGGATAATTAAAGATTCTTCACCTGTTATGAATAGATCATCAACATATAATAGTATAATTACAGGTGTGTTATCCATGACTTTGTAATAATTGTTTGGATCTGCATGACTCTTGGAGAAACCAAGTCTTGTTAGATAGCTACCCATTCTGGCGTACCAAGCCCTTGGAGCTTGCTTGAGTCCATATAGAGATTTATTCAATCTACAAACGTGAGTGTCTCTGGAATGTACCTTGAATCCTTGAGGTTGTTCAATATACACTTCTTCTTCAATAGCTCCATTGAGGAAGGTTGTCTTTACATCCATCTGGTGTAGATTTCATCTCATGGAAGCGGCAAGAGATATGATAGCTCTGATGGAGGTATAACTTGCCACCAGAGAAAATGTTTCATCATAATCTTCTCCCTCCTTCTGGGAGAACCCTCTGGCCATGAATCTTGCCTTGTATTTATCCATGCTTCCATATGCTGCATGTTTGATCTTGTATACCCATTTTGAGGTTACCATTGATTTTTCTTTAGGTCTAGGTATTATTTCCCATACTTCATTTTTCATAATGGATCAATGTTCTTCCACCATAGCTTCTTTCCATTGTCCCTTTTGGATTGCTTCTTCAAATGTGGTAGGTTCTTCATCTAGAAGCTTCGTCATGTATGCTGCATAACTTGAGAATCTTTTTGGTCTTTTACTCTTCCTGGATGTTCCTTCTGGAACTTTGATTCTTTCTGCGTCTTGTAAATTAGCTTCAAGCTAAGCTGGTCGTTTCTTGGTTTTTGGTATGATAATTGAATCAATGTTCTCACATGGATTAATAGGATGATCAAGTTGATCTTTTTCATTATTTTTGTTTTCTATGTTTTCTTAATTTGGTTCTTCAAGTTCTTCTTCTTCTATAATTTCTTCGATGGATTTCCTAAAGGCCATTCTTTCATTGAATGTTATGTCTCTTCTTACTTCTATCTTGTATTGTTCTAGAATATATATTCTATAGGCTTTGGATGAATTACTATATCCCACGAATATCCCCTTTTTTCCTGAAGGTTCTAGTTTATTTCTTTTATCTTTGGGAATATGAGAGTAAACTGGACATCCAAATATTCTTAAGTTTTCTACATTAGGGTTCTTACCTGAGAATGCTTCTTATGGTGTCATGTCCTTCAATATACGATGAGGGCTTTTGTTCTGTACATATATTTTCGTCATTATTTCTTATCCCCATAGGAACATGGATAGACTTTGATCATTTAATAAGGCTTTTACCGTTACTTCGATAGATATGTTCTTTCTTTCTGCTACACCGTTTTGTTGAGGATTATGAGGAACAGTCAGCTCCCTCCAAACCCTACTGATTTGCGGAATGAAACAAAATTCTTCAAGGTGTATTCTCCTCCATTATCTATTCTTAATGTCTTTATCTTTTTGTTCATAAGGTTTTCTATTTCTGCCTTGAATTCTTGGAACTTGCTAAATACTTCATCTTTTGATTTCAGTAGGTACAGCCACATCTTTCTTGAGTAGTCATCTATGAAGATTATGTAGCAAAGAGATCCTCCTAGAGATATGACTGGCATTGGACCGTAAACATCTGAGTGTATTAGATCTAGGATTTCCTTGGATCTGTTGTTGCTTCTTGGGAATGGTTTCTTGATATTATTCCCAAAGGCACATCCTTTGCAAATTCCTTCATGTGTAGATTTCAATTCTGGTATTCCTTCAACCATTTTTTTGAGGAAAGGTAATGCTTGATAATTGATATGAGTGTAAATTCTATTCCAAAGTTCATTAGGGTTGACTTCGTCATGTACTAGAGCTTCTTCATTTCGTTCTAGTAGTCTGTACAGATTTCATTCACGACTTCCAATAACCTTAGCATCCTCTATGCTGGAATTCTTATGCCATGATAACACCTTTCCATCTATGAAGGCTATTATGTTTCCTTTGTCTTGTAAACATGATATTGATACAAGATTCTTTTCTAAACTAGGTACATATAAAAAATTTCTTAAGTGAACATGATTACCTGATTCTAATTTAATAGAGGCTTGTCCAAATCCTTCGACGGGGTAAGTTCTTTTGTCTCCAAGCTCCACTTTGTACGATTCCTTTTTCTCATTTAGATTTGAGATTCTGGTTTGATCTCTCGTCATGTGCCTAGAAGCTCCACTATCGATTATCCACATATCATATTCAATCGTCCCGGTAAGTGCTGAGTAGTGTAAAAGACTGATTGTTTCACACATGTCTTCGGTTGACTGGTAATTGGTCATGCCTTGATCCAAAACTTAAACTTTATCATTTCTATCTTTTGAGAGAGCCAAGAGGTGCGTTGAGTTAGGGCGCATATGGATATCTTCTTCTTGGGCGAGATACTCCATCACAAGGTGTCGGATCAGAGATTTAGAGTTTTTGCAACTTCTTCTGCTAGTAACCCTAGCTACAGTGTTTTTGGAAGCTGCTCCTACTAGTAACCCTAGCGATAGTTTCTCAATGATCTCAATATCTAGCGGCTATGCTTCCTTCCAGTGTTTTAGGCTGACTGAAGGGGGTGTGGGCCCATAACCTGTTATAATATGGAAGATTGTGCTTGTTTTAGCATTGACGATACCCTCGTCACCCAACCACAGGCCGAAGCCACCCTCTGAGCACCTTGACCTTGACAGAGAAGAGAATCCTAGTAGCAATCCAATATCCAAGAGATTTTAATGCACTAGGCAAGAATAGAACCCAAGCTGATCAAATAATCCCACCTAGAGGCTAGCGCACACCTTCCCAGAAACTTGCGCACAAGCTGCAACTGTACCTGCGCAGATCCAGTTCTCTTTGCAACTACTGAGATGTGAATAATGAAAACTGGTGCCCTGTATTTATAGTAGTCTAGGCAGTTTAACTAGGGCCGACTTCTCCTTCTGGGTATTAATAAATTCATATTAAATATATTTCTACAACCGACAACTTGTGTAGGGTTTCCTTCACTTCTTTGCTTCCTTTCGGAGTATTCTAATCTCGTCATCGGTCACAATAGAGGTTCATACCTCTCGAAGCTACCATAATATTAACAATAGGATCCCCGATGGATTCATATTATCTATCTTCATCTTATAGCACTCTAGACACCTAGCTATATAATTAGCCACTTCTTTCTTCATTCCTAACCAAAAGTATTGGATTCTTACAATTGCAATTGTCTTATGATATATTTTGTTCCCAACATATGACACATTGTTCATTTCCCTCAACACTATATTTTTCATCTCTCCTTAATTTGACACATACATTTTTCCTTTGTACATGAGGATTCCATCCTCCTTCAACTCATAATAATTAAATTTCTATTGTAAATTGCCTCGATGTAGTGTCTCTTTTATCTTTAAATATTGATGATCTTAATTTGTTGCCTCTAAAATTATGTCTTTTAAATATTTGTTGAACATGATGATGGTTGAAATGTGCACTTCATGAGATCTTATGCTGATTGCATTAGCCACCTTATTTTTCTTTCTATTTATATACTTAATTTCAAAGTCATATTCACTCATAAATTCCAACCATCTAGTTTGTTTGGCATTTAATGTTGGTTGTCCAAAAAAATGATTCAGACCATATTGGTCTATCATTAGCTCAAATATTCTCCCCATGAGGTAATGTCTCCACATTTTTAATGCATGAACCATTGATGCTAACTCCAAGTCATGTGTATCATAATTCCTTTCATGCCCTATTAATTTTGTATATTCATAGCACATCACAT
>JASDQU010187915.1:0-12863 GCA_032191745.1 Picea mariana
ATCAAGATGTGTTCCATTGGGTTGAATTCATCTATGAAATTATTCTTCTTTAAAATAATATAATGCCTAAGTCACTAGACAACATGAACAACTACCAATGGAAACTTCTCGACATGGTGGAGTGTTAATAAGACAATAAAATGATGTTATTTTTTATGTTATTGGTAGCATCGAACATGCATTTCTGCATAAGCTTGGTGTCTAGCATGAGAAAGTCATCCAAAGCCTTATATTCTTCAATTTGTTTTAATTAAAGGAATTATTAAAGTAAATTGATTTTATAAATTAATTGTGTAATTAGTTAATTGAGTTATTTAAGGAAAGTGCTAAAAGTAATTAACATGTAATATTAGCATGTAAATCTCAAGTGAGGTGAGAAGTAATTTCAACCGTCAATCACTTTGGAGATTAGGTTTAGATTATAACTCATGATTATAAAAGCAAGGCTAGGTAAAGGAGAACTTACTTTTCACATAGATAGCAAAGAAGCACTTTTTCTAGTGTGGAGTCACGAAGGTCACACTTAGGAGAAAATGATTTTTTCTCAAGTGCTTGGATCACGAAGGACTGTGATTCAAGAGGACCAAGGATAAGAGAAAAGAAGGAATTTTTCTCAAGGATTGGATCATAGAGGAATGTGATTCAAGATCTTAGATAGGTGGATAAGGACTTCCATCTAGAGATTAGGTCAAAGAGGGGAGAGAACAGAGGCATTCGTAAGTGGGTTTCAATGATTAAATCCATAGGAAAGCATAACATCGTATGGAAATTTCCGTACAGTATTTCCATACGTGTACACGGGTTTCAGTGGAGACAGACACATACATACACGGATTTGTTGAAGGACAATCACGTACACCTCAAAAAGTGTGTAGTTCTGGGTCATACAACATATCATACTTTATCAGGTTTGTCTGCAATTGTATTTCTCTCAATGGGACATTATCCCTGTTATGAAATCCCCGATTTTAGCATAATAAAATCATTTTCAGCACTTATTTTCCCTCTGAGGTTTTTCCAGGGGTATCTACCTAAAAATATTGGTGTTTATGTGTGCATGATATGGTTTCCAGTTTTGCTTCCACTAGATTTATTAAGTTGAATGTTTCAACATTGTATTTTTGTTTTGTGAGCCTCTAATTTGATTGCAGTAAGAAAACCATTAGATAACAAAGTACCTAGGTGATGGAGTAAGAGAAATTTCAACATGGTATTAGAGTAGGATGCTCTGAGAGGGATCCTATATTAGGATGCATAACGACAGATCTATGCGATCTGAGTGACCAGGAGATCCATCTAGTTCAGATATAGGGTTACAAGAACATATTTATGGGATCAAGAATGTCGAGGTGGGTTCTTGAAGGAATAAGCACATATCCACTATATTTTGTAGTAGTTATATCAGATCTGTAAGATATCCATATCATATCCATAACCACTAGGTGGAAATCAAAGGACGAATTTTAGGGAAACAATCTTACTTAGGCAATACTATGCTTTTATAGGTTTACATAGGTGTACATGGGTCACATAATGGATAGGTGCATACATACATGTGTCTCTTTAAGAACAATTGCATACATACGCAGTATCTACTAGTGAAAGACACATACAAGTTAGGACAGATCAATATAGGGGAAGTTTCAATAGCCATGGAAGATGAACATGTCCGAGTAGCAGATTGTAGAGTCCAGGCAGTAGAACAATTATTTTGGGTGGCTTGTTGAGCAATGGCAGGAGGCTAGACTACCAACAAGATCTCAGATATGTGGAGAAGGACTTCCATCTATATATTTAAGCCACATAAGAGCACATAGGAGCAAAGAAGAATTTGTTCTCATGTGCTTGAGTCATCCACCTAGGAGAAAAGACAAACTTCTTTCTCAAGTGTTTAAGACACAAAGGACAATGACTCAAGGGGATCTTAAACGGGTGAAGAGAGACAATCATTGAGAGATCAGAGGATGGTAGGTCTATTGGAGTCAACGACTCATAGATAGAGAAAAGAAGGATTTTTTCTGACATAGATCTTAACATGGGGTGAAAAAGGAATTTCACCTAGAGATCTGATCAGTCCAAAGGAGATGAAGAAATCAACATACGTATTTGGTGTTAGAATGTAATGGATGTGCTCGTTTTACCATTGACAATATCACTATTTTCACCCAACCATAGGCAAAATCCACCCTCTGAGCACCTTAACCTTGATAGAGAATCACTCTGGAAGCAAACCCTAGGCTAGATAGCCAAACAAAGGGTAGCAGACCTTTCCCTAAGGATAGTGCACCAACAAGAGCTGATCAGATAGTACAAACCCTAACCAAGAGATAGTCCAAGACAAACGTGATCTGCTAGTTGCATCAACTGCAATGGAATCTCTCCTCCAAACCTGTGCACAAAACTGGGCACTGCAATGCGCACAAGTGTTGCTCTGCAATTCTGAGACTGCTTGTCAAAATGAATACTAGCCTCCTTTATTTATAGAAATTATGGCTAATTGCCTTGATCGACTTCTCATTTTGGGTATCTATCTATTCAGTATATATTATTTCTTCTAGACAACTTCTTCTCTTGGAGGCTAATAGCCTAATACAACTGATCTTCTTGAGCCAACATGTCTTCTAGGGTTATTAGCCAACACATTAGGGTTTCTTCTTGCTTCCCGGAGTATTCTATTCTCATCAGGTTTACACGTGGAGGTAAGTACCTCCCACAGCTACCATAATATCAACACTCCCTCCTAGCTAGGGAGGATTACAAGTAATGGTCTTGAGCACAAACATACCATTCACCTGGTAGCATCAACATAGTTGTATAGACTATCTCATGACTAGATCATGAGCACCATCATCACCATCAGTGTCATCAGCTGCACCATCTCTCAGAACCATACTCTATATGAGTAATCATACATGATGCTGGATAAGTCACTCACACCATAGAGTGACACAAGATCCATTCTTCTAATCTGGATATATGTCCTAGAAAAATAAATGTCCTGAACCATTTTTTGTTTGGGAAATCTCTATCCATAGAACATCCATCTAGCTGATAATCATTTCTAGCACTGTTGATAGTCTTCATGGCAGTCGAAACAATATCATTCAATAGAACACAATTGTGTCTATCCATAGTAGTACACAACTACAATCCAGTGGTACACTACCACACCAAGTAGCACACAACTACTTGATCAATGACGTATAGTCACAAAAAGTGGAACACATCCACCACAATAGTATACATCTATTGTATAGAGACATATAGTCTTCATAACAATCATCTGATGTCAACTTGCACATAAAAAATGTTATGATATAAAATGAATCATCTGGGCCATTCTTCCACTCACACCTTTGAGATCTGGAAGAGCATCTGCCCTAAAAAAGGTAAGACATCAATGATGAGTTATCTGTACTATTCTTCTCAAGCAAGGAAGAATAATTGTCTCAATTTTTGAACTTGGACCATTCCTCACCCTATGCCATTCTTCCAACACTAGACAAAGTGTAACCTGGAGAGAATGAGTCTACCCTAAGGAATGCATGTCCCTGATTGTTGAACCTGGACCATTCCCCACCCTGGGCCATTCCTCCAGCACTAAAAAAAGTGCATCCTGGAGAGAATGAATCCACCCTAAGGAATGACTGTCCGGACCATTTCCCATGTTAACCACAAGAGGAAATGTTTGTTTTGCACTGACCTCCGAAACGGACCATTCCTCATGTTAACCACAATGATAAATCGTTGTCTGGCAAAGTGGGCTAGTATTCTTGAGTAACCCTCAAGAAGAGAGACTTCCCTAGACCACTCCCCATGTTAACCACAATGGGAAGTCGGTGTCTATGGTACATCAACAATCTGGACCATTTTCCGAACTAGAAAATATATGTCTATCATATATCTCAATCCACTTTCCGAACTGGAAAGAATCTGCTCATCATATCCATCAATCAATAATACATCAGTGCTCCCTCCCAACCTGGGAGCCATCTCTTTCTTTTTCAATTAGGAAGTCATCTCCACGATATCCATCTTGAGTACGCAAACTCTTTCATCTTTAACATAAGATTTATCAAAATGTCTACTTATCTACTCATCTATGGAGATATGTATTGGAGAACCACTTTCTCCTTTCTGGACTTCATCACGAATATTTTAATGCTTGATTTCAAATGTACTTCGGTCTAGAACACTGGTTTTCTCTAAAGGCTTCATGTAGCTATGATCAATAAAGTATATCATTGTTGGAAAAATAGAACATATCCATGTGGCACTTCTTCTGTCATCATGAGATCTGATCTTCTGAGTAATCATCTTGATACAATATTTATGTTATAGAAAATCTTCACCACGCTTTTTTAGTGTACTAGAGGTTCTACACCAAGTTATCTTCTTCCATTTGCATACAAGGGTCTCTTTCTGGTATGCCTCAAAGTATTGAGGTTTCTCTTCATATTCTCTTTGTTCAATTTATCTGGAGAACATTCTTTGCATTGATCTGATGTAGAACTCCAACCCATGGATATTGCGGATGATATAAAGACTCATGTAGAGGTATGTCTAGTTTATTGGAACAAGTAATCATCATAATATTCTCCCTCCATCTAGGAGAACCTCTAGTTATGGATCTTGCAATTCTTGCATATATACATTGTTCTTCATCACAACTTTCATTTCCTCTGCTTGATTTATTTTAGTGAGTTCATATCAGGCTGGTAATCTTGTGATTCTTAATGACTGGTTGTTCTGGCTTCTCTTTCTTTCTTGGAATATTCATGTTCTTCCTAATGGTTTTCTTTAGCCCTTAGGTCCATGGACTTTCTTATAGATTTCATGCCCTAAAGATTCCACTTCTTCCTTTCATTATAGAATCATGGATGTGGATGGACAACCAGAGATACTTTAACGATTCTCTTCGAAGAAGACTTCTTCTGAGGTTGAACTGAACACGTACTGTCTTTCATGGCTGATATCATGGATATATATTTCATCATCTTCAATAGATCATAGGATTAGCTCCCTCCTAATACTTGCTTCATGTATAAGTGCATATAATCGGCTCCCTCCGTCTAACAGAGTCCACGCTTCCATCTTATTTTCTTCTGTAAATCATCATAAGTCTTTCTCCAATTTTCTCTTGATTGGTGACTTCTTTCTGTCTTTGCTTCTTCTAAATCTCTTCATGATTGATTCTGATTTCATCTTATCTTGTAATAGCTTCCACATGATTTGTTTGATGTATTTCATCCTTTCATGTGTATTATCTGACTTGTATAATGATATAACCCCTTATCTTGTTGTTCTTCCATAAGTATAGTTCTTCTTGGAACATATTATCTTCTTAAGAGATAGATATACAAGATATGTACAGAGATTATGCAAACAAGACATGTACAAGAAATAAGAAGAGTATTGTTACCTTCAGAAGAAGAAGTCTCTTTCATCCTGCTTGGTCTTCTTTGTAGGTTCATTTTCTTTGGCAACTGATGCTTCGTGTTTCTCCTTCTTTTCTTTAGCTCAGGACAATGATTCTTGTAGTGACCATACTTTCGACAGTTGAAGAATTATATTTCTGAAATATCTTTCTCTTGATTTGTCTTCCTCTTTGAACCAAACTTCCTTTTGTTCCTGAAATTCTTGAATCTTGTTGTGAAGGCTTGATCATCATACTTCTTTTGGGGTTTCTCTTTTGCACTGATCCTGGATTCTTCTTGAGCACAATAAGTCCAAATTTCTTCAAATGTAGGATACTCCTTCCTTGTGTTCATGCTTGTGGCAAATGCATCCCACATCTTGGGAAGACCATTGAGTGCTATCTTTACCAGTTCCTTCTCTGAAATGATTTCTTCAATAGCTTGTAGTTAATCTCTTAACTGAGAGATTATCACAAAGTATGATGTTATGCTATCATCATCATTTATATTCATGTCACGGAGCTCATTCTTCAGACTCATTATTTGTCCAATGTTTCTGACTGAGAAGAGGTTTACTAGGGCATCGTACATCTTCTTTGATGAGTCAAGATGGGAGATGTAGGGTATCAAGTGGTCTTTTATAGATTCCACTATGATACTTATAGCATTGATTTCACCATCTTTGAACTTATCCATAACTCCAACATTCTTCGGTTCCTTCTCTTTTCCTTCTTCAAACTCTAGTTTCATGATCTTTCCTTTTTGGTTTTGATATTTCCTTTCACGATATCCAACACTTTATTCTTGGTAAGGATGAGGTAAATCCTTGTCTTCCATGCTCTGAAGTTAGAACCTCCATCTAACTTGTTTTTTGACTTCATAGAGTAAGTCATGGCTGCTTTGACTTGGTCAACCCTAGATTTGACCAAAAACTCAAAATTGATGGCTTGGCTTGCTGAGAGTACCAGGAAATGCGCTAGGCTATGACGCACTGATCTATCCAGAAATTAGGTCAATCCCTTCACTTAAGGTGCCTCAACAAGAGGATTAGGGTTTCTACAACTACACCTGCTAGTAACCCTAGCAGCAGTGCTATGGTGACTGCTCCTGCTAGAGACCCTAGCGACAGTTCTTCAACGAGCTTAATATCCTTACGGCTATGTTTCCTTCCAGCAGTTAGACTGAATGAAGGAGGTGTGGGCCCATAACTTGTTAGAATATAATGGATGTGCTCATTTTACCATTGACAATATCGCTATTGTCACCCACCCATAGGCCAAAGCCACCCTCCGATCACCTTAACCTTGACAAAGAATCACTCCAGAAAAAAAACCCTAGGCTAGATAGCCAAACAAAGGGTAGCAAACCTTTCCCCAATGATAGCGCACCAACAAGAGTTGATCAGATAGTCCAAACCCTAACCAAGATATAGTTCAAGTCAAACATGACCTATTAGCTACAACAACTGCAATGGAAGCTCTCCTCCAAACTTTCGCACAAAATTGGGCAATGCAGTGCGCACAAGTGTTGCTCTGCAATTCTAAGACTGCCTACCAGAATGAAGATTGGCCTCCTGTATTTTAGTAATTCTGGCTAATTGCATGGGCCAACTTCTCATTCTGGGTATCTGTCTGTTCAGTATATATTACTTCTTCTGGACAACTTCTTCTCTTGGAGGCTAATAACCTAATACAAGTTATCTTCTTGAGCTGACATGTATTCTAGGGTTATTACCCAACTCATTGGGGTTTCTTCTTGCTTCCCGGAGTATTCTATTCTTGTCAGGCTTACACGTGGAGGTAAGTACCTCCCACATCTACCATAATATCAACATTTGGAACAAGGGCATATCTTGATATCATAGTAGCAGTAGAGGTTCTCGGTTGCAGGTGTTGGATGTTTATGAATGGACATAAAATACATAAAGAGTGAGATATGAGATCTCATAGAATGGGTGGAGAAGGAATTTCATCCAAGTGTGTAGGGCAGGGTTCAAGGAAAGGAGAAAATGGGAAGCAAGGGAGATAACATCCAACAATATCGAAGGACTAATCTTGAGGTATGATAGGCTAGGCTATTTGTTGCATTGTATTATTCCTCAGGTGGACCATTATCGTAGAACGAGAGCCCAAAATTTTATATTAATAAAATCAACTAGATCTAGAAGAACGAGAACTATTCAACATTGTAACAGAGGACTCAAGAACCCATGTGGATCTTGGTGATGATTCCAAGTATGCAATGAAGGGGAAGATAACTATCATGTTCCAAATTGAGTCAGGAGTTTCATTAGAGGCCCAAGATGTGCTTTATGTACTAGAATTGAATAATAACGTGCTCTATGTTTCAGTTTTGGAGGAGAGGGGTTTTTTCGTTACCTTTTCAAAGAGTGAAAGTACTCATATGTTTAGAGGGAGTTATCACTAACATAGTAATCAATATTCATTTCAGAGAAGGCAGGTTATACAGGTTGCAGGGAAATCCTATAAGAGTATCCAAGGGGATCTTGGATCATGTATCAATGTCAGTGATAAAGGAAGAGGAGTAGGAGGATTCAAAGGGTGAAAAACCAAAGGATGGGTAGGGTTCACAGAGTGTGGCACTTTCGATCAATCAACAAAGGAAAGCATGAAAGAGTGTGGCACTTTCGATCAATCAAGAAATGATACTGCTTGGATACATCCTTACGATATTAGATATATTAAATCTCCTAACGATTTTTTGTGCTTTAAAATCAACTTAGGCATGATTCAAGGGATTCCTCTCCTTAAAATTACTATTTCTCAATTAGCTAATAGGAATTTCATTGATGATATATTCAGAAGGATTCTTGAAGAGAAAAAATCTTGATTAACACTACAAACTGTTTGGACATCTTACATGTGGCGTCAATGTTTAATATTGATGCTACTATTCTTCTTGTTTGGTCACCTCTAGATAGACTTTCCCAAATCTAAAGAACATTGTAAAAAAACTTATCGCAGCCAATAATGACATGAATAATGGATTTCACAAAACTAACTATGATTTTTGTTGCACCCCATAGTAATTTATTGGACTATATATCATGAAAGCCACCTTCAAGCATAGTCACTTTGTGTCAAATGGGTGATTTGATCTATTGATGGGAAAGAGAATTGGATGGTCCTTCTTAAAATATTGGATCAATCCTTCTTTCTTATGTCATCTCATCTAAAATTTGACAAGTGTTTGTTTTACATGGCATATGGAAGGTATTAGAGGATATTAAGACTCGCTTCTACTNATTTATTGGACTATATATCATGAAAGCCACCTTCAAGCATAGTCACTTTGTGTCAAATGGGTGATTTGATCTATTGATGGGAAAGAGAATTGGAAGGTCCTTCTTAAAATATTGGATCAATCCTTCTTTCTTATGTCATCTCATCTAAAATTTGACAAGTGTTTGTTTTACATGGCATATGGAAGGTATTAGAGGATATTAAGACTCACTTCTACTAAAAGGAGCTTTACCGTTAGGCTAATGTTTCTTTTAATGTTCATTGCCTTTGGCTGTCACCTCTTGTAAAGTTCAAATATATTCCTCTAGAATGACAAAGATAAATATGTGTAGATCAATCTAAACTATATGAGACATGATAATTTTCAAAATTGTTTCCTTTCTAAGGGAAATGGTAGAAAAGTTTCTAAAATATCATTTGGATACCACAATGCGTTAGAAAAATAGGCTCGTGGAGCAATAAAATAAAAACAAATGTGGAAATAAAACACAGAAGATACACAACACAATAGAGAGACAAATATACATGGTTCACCCAGTGTGGGCTACGTCCACAAGAGAAATTGCTAGGTCCTTCTTTTTTATTATCCAACAAATGAAGGGATACAACCTACAACACACCTGTTGCAACTTCCTCTTCTTTCTCTCACAGTCTCCTCTCTCAAAATAAAATATTCGCAATGATGCATAGCCGAAATACATTTCCCTCATAAAAGAGGGTTGTATTCTAGGGAAAAAACCCTAACATAACTTCTATCATTAGATCTGCAACCTTATAATGGACGGTCCAGATTTACTATGAAATTACAATATACATTTACAAGGCAATTTTTTCTTTAGGGGCCTGCTTGCCCCTGGACCCTGCAATATTCAACTCTATTGATATCCTTTTTCATGATTTTTGGGTGTACCTCTCTATCAACAAAGGCAACCATGAAAGAGTGTGGCACTTTCGATCAATCAAGAAATGATACTTCTTGGATACACCCTGATAGATCTTAGATATTAAATCGTCTAGCGAATTTTTGTGCCTTAAATTCAACTTAGGCATGATTCAATGGATTCCTCTCCTTAAACTTGTTATTACTCAATTAGCTAATAGGAATTTCATTGTTGATTTATTCATAAGGATTCTTGAAGAGAACTTCTTGATTAACACGATGGACTATTTGGACATCTTACATGTGGCATTGATGTTGAATATTGATGTTACTTTTCTTCTTGTTTGGTAACCTTTTTAGCGACTTTCCCAAAGCTAAATAAGGTTGTAAAAAAAATTATGTGAGCCAATAATGACACGAATAATGGATTTCACAAAACTAACTAAAATTTTTATTGCAGCCCACGGTAATTTACTGGACTAGATATCATGAAAGCCACCTTCAAGCATATGGGCTTTGTGTCGAATGGGTGATTTGATATATTAATGGGAAAGAGGCTTGGAAAGACCTTCTTAAAATAAGGTCATGCTTAAAATAAGGACCTTATTGCTAGTGACACAATGATGTTGCTTTTAGCTCGCTTGTCCCATCATTGAATTTTTTTTTGAATTTTTTTTTTTGTATGGCAACTTTTAATAATTACTAGTATGTGGTTATAAATCTCAATGTATGTGAAAAATGTATGAGTGGAGATGGAACACCTCCAACAATTTGTTATATCTATTATATAAGAAATAAATATATCTATTATATAAAACTTAATCAAAGTGAGCTATAAAATCACCTAAATGATTTTAATAAAAACCTCTTTTAAGAAGATAACAACTATGGCTTATTATTCCTAGAGGTGGATGCTTTTATGTCTATAATAATAGATAATTGTTGTTTATTATGCTTAGAGAGTGGAAAAATTATTAGTGGTTGATTAATATAAAGTGGTGATAAATGGTTTAAGCTTCCATGTGTAAGTAATTATTTCAAGTTAATTTGTTTATTAAAAATGTGGGGTTTTAGAAGGATACTCATGTACACCTCAAAAAACATGCATTTATGGGCCATACAACATATATACTTTTCCAAATTTGTTTGTAGTTGTATTTCTCTCAATGGACCACTATCCATGTTACGAGAGCCCTGATTTTAACATAATAAAATCATTCTCAACACTGGTTTTCCCTCCGGGTTTTTTCCATGGGTATCTACCCAAAAATATTGGTGTTTATTTGTGCATGATTTGGTTTCCATTTTTTCTTCCGCTAGATTTCTTGAGATGAATATTTCGACAATGTGTTTTTGTTTTGTGAGCTGCTAATCTAATTTCAGTAAAGAAATCAGGCGGTAACAAAGTACCTAGGTCCTGGAGTAAGAGAAATTTCAACAGTTACCAACTAGCCTTTGGTTTGAGGAAAAATAATTGCAAACTTCATTAATTCTTTCCATGGGTTCTATGATCCCAACTAGACTTCCCAACATGGGTTTTGCAATGTTTTGGCTCATTTGGGTGAATTATAGAAAAATTTCAAATACATTATGTAAATGACTTGATAGAGCTTTTCTATTAGGATAGAACTTGTTCTACTTTGACTATAATGGAGTTCAGTAAGTGTGGGTTGATAACAAAGCCGTATTTTTTGAAAACCAATGATGTATTGTTCTTCAAGCCCTTGATGAGCTTAAAACATGTGTTTTCCAAGGATGTCTCAATATATTATGAATTTTTGACACCTCCCAAGATCAATATGTGTAGATCACATCTAAAATATGTGAGACATGATCCTTTTCAAAATTCTTTCCTTTCCAAGGGAAATGGTAGAAAATTTTCTAAAATATCATTTGGATACCACAATTTAACCCGTGATGAAATGGATGAAGTCATATAAGACCAATAATGGAGCCCCGATGATGAAGAAATGAAATCCTACACATCAAAATTGTTCACTTGGCCTTGATGGATGGGAATTATCTTGAGATAGAGCTACTCAACTGTAGTCTTATCTTCAGTAGTTCAAAGTAGGTGATAAGCCCAAGTCACTCTCAACCAAGGAGGAAAGCTAAAATATATTTACCTTCAAAACTATATTAGGTCATACTAATAATTAAAATGTTAATGAGAAAGATTTCATGAAACATCATACCTTGGTGTTCCAAAGATAGGGATTTATAGAGGAGAATTACGAAGAAAAATAGAAGTAAAGACCCATGCTTGGTATGAGCAGAAAATGATAACATGCGATCCAACTCTCCATGATCTTCATCAACTCTTGACAACACTCCAAAATAAAATGTTAATAATAAGGAACATGACCTTAATGCTTTCATTATGAGTTCAATATGGTCACATGGGACATTTTTAGGCTAGAAATGTTTTAAGAGTATAAATAATCCCTTTCAAAAACATTATTTGGGAGTGGGGATTAAATAATGCTTCATCAATTTCATCCCCAAGGAAGAGGACCCACAATTCACTACTTGTCATAGTTCCATCACTTTGCTTAACATGCACTACAAAACTCTAGAAAAGGTTTTTACCTTATGGATTAAGATTATTCTTACCAATATCCTCTACCATAAGTAAACATGTTTTATTCAAGAGAAATATATCCTAGATAATATTATTTCAATATGGGAAGGAATAGAATTGGTACAATATTCCAACATGGACAATCTATTCATTAAAATTAACTTTGAAAAAGTACATTCTTAAGTGGAATGTCTTTCGTCCTCGTGATATTGAAAGTCTTGGCATTTGGTGTACCCCTCTATCAAAAAAGGAAAGAATGAAAGAGTGTGGCACATTCGATCAATCAAGAAATGATACTTCTCGGATACATACTAATAGATCTTAGATATATTAAATCCACTAATGATTTTTTGTGCTTTAAATTCAACTTAGGCATGATTCAAGGGTTTCCTCTCCTTAAAATTGCTATTGCTCAATTAGCTAATAGACATTTCATTGATGATTTATTCATAAGGATTCTTGAAGATAAACCATCATGATTAACACTACAGATTGTTTGGACATCTTACATGTGGCATCGATGTTGAATATTGATGTTACTATTCTTGTTGTTTGGTCAACTTTATAATGACTTTCCTTAAGCTAAAGAAGGTTGTAAATTTTTTTATCTGAGCCAATAATGACACGAATAAGGGATTTCACAAAACTAACTATGATTTTTTTTGCACCCCACAGTAATTTACTCAACTAGATATCATGAAAGCCACCTTCAAGCATAGACA